>CAJQUN010000708.1:0-232102 GCA_907163345.1 Haberlea rhodopensis | reverse complement strand
AATTAAAGCACAGACTGACTACTGCGCCAGTTCTAGTGATACCCAAGGAGAACAAAGGATTTGTTCTTTATACCGATGCATCTCTACAGGGATAGGGTGAGTGTGCTGATGCAGGACAAACATGTAGTGGCTTACGTTCGAGACAGTTGAAAGCACATGAGACGAGGTATCCAGTCCATGATCTGGAGTTGGCAGCTATAGTGTTCGCCTTGAATTATGGCGACACTACTTATACGGTACCTCATTTTACCATCTTCACTGATCACAAGAGCCTGAAAATTCTTGTGTACACAGGCTGAGCTGAAACTGAGGCCAGAGGAGATGGATGGACCTGTGAAGGACTACGATTGTGAAATCGAATATCACCCGGGAAAAGCAAATTTGACAGCCGACGCTTTGAGAGTCGGAAGGTGAGGAGCACAGCAGAGGATGCTATGTCTCTGTCAGCTAGGTTGGCTCTACTGCCAATTGGGATTCGATTATGATGTATCTTCTTCACCAGTACAGGTTTGACCTTGCTAGCTGAGCCTGTTATATTTGATCACATCAGGAAAGGCTCAGGGGACCGATTGTAGAGGTTCAGAGATGGATGTTAGTGGTTCATTCAGGACAGCCATCGAGATTCAGAGTGGCTGATGACGGTTCTCTGAGGCTCGGCGACAGATGGGTGGTTCCAGATACACCGATTACGCCAAGGTATATTACAGCGAGCTCATTTGCAGCAGGATGAGTATCCATCCAGGTGGGAAAAAGAGATGTATAAGGATCTACGCAGCCAGTTCTGGGCGAGGCGTATGGAAACAGGATGTCACCTCTTTGTCAAGCGTTGTTTGATTTGTCAGCAAGTAAAAGCTGAGAGACAAGGCCTGGAGGTGAACTAAGAAGTTTAGAAGTACCCGAGTGGAAGTGGCAGCACGTATCTATGGATTTCGTGACCCACTTGCCGAGGACTGTTTCGGGTTTTGATGCCATCTGGGTAGTCGTGGGACAGGTTGACTAAGAGTGCTCATTTCATTCCCTACTGTATGACCTTCACGCATTAAGAATGGGCGGTCAGTTATATGTCAAAGATGTGGTGAGACTGCACGGGATCCCTGTTTCGATTGTGTCAGATCGAGATCCGCGGTTTACATCTCACTTTTGGGAGGGTCTGCAACTGACAGACTCTAGTACAGAGTTGAGGTTGAGCACAGCCACTCCCCAGACGGACGGACAGGACCGAGCGTACGATACAGACGCTCGAGATGTTGAGGGCTTGTGTGCTGGAGTTCGACACTTCGTGGCAGGACTCGATGCCTTGGTGGAATTTCTTACAACAACAGCTACCAGGCAAGTATTCAGATGGCTCCTTTCGAGGCCCTTATGGTAGGCGTGTAGGTCACCCTTGTGTTGGGATGACATGGACCGTAAGTCGGTTGGAGGACCTGAGTTGATTCAGGAAATGGAAGAGAAAGTTAAGGTTATCAGAACAAAGATGAAGGCAGCTCAGGATAGACAGGCAGCATATGCCAATCAGCGGCGTAGGACCGTTGGAGTTTCAGTAGGCGACAGAGTGTTTTTAAAGATCTCACCCTCAGAGGCGTAGTACGGTTTGGGATGCGAGGGAAGTTATCCCGAGGTATGTAGGCCGTATGAGATCTTACAGCGTATTGGTACTCTGGCGTACCGGGTGGCTTTACCGCCCTCTCTGTCTGGATACACGAGTTTCATGTGTCTATGCTGAGGAAGTATGAGCCAGATCCCTCACATGTGTTGCAGCCTTCAGAGGTTCAGATTGAGTCCGATGTTTCTATGTGGAGCGGCCTATCAGGATTTTGGATAGAGCAGACCGCAGACTTCGGAACAAGGTTATTCCTATGATCAAGGTACAGGGGGATCGTAGGGGTGTCGTCGAGGAGGCCACGTGGGAGACAGAGCGACACATGGTGCAGTACTATCCAGAACTGTTTTCTGGTATGGTTTATTTACTGTTTATTCTGGATAGTAGCATGTTTGATTCGGGACGAAATCCTATAAGTAGGGAGTATTGTGATATCCCCGAAATGATTATGTGATTTTAATCATTTAAGTTATATGTGATGTTATGTGTTAATTCATGGGATTGGATGAATTATATTGGGGAGAATTACTTCAGGGTGCATGTAACATGTATTGGGTTGTTTTGGGGTGTGTATTGTTGTTTTGGTAAAGCATGCAAAAAAAGGGTAATTGAAGTATTTTGTTGAGAAAATACTATAAAATCATGTGGGATATTTTAAGTACATCGTGCCCAAATCGGGACCAAAACATAACACATCAACCACCCAACACTTAACCCCACCCCCCCCAACATACTTTGACTCAGCATGAGCTGGCATGCTTCACTTGGCTCAATAATTTAACACTTTCCAGCACTCCAAATTTCGACCTCCTCTTCCAAAATACCATCCAGCAGCTGCTAAGCAATTTGGAGGAGAGCCCTTCCATTCCATCGCCTGGAAATCCTCAAAAATCGGGGCAAAGTAGGGTGAGGAACTACCCTGTTTTCTTTCTGGAAAAAACTGGTTGGGTCTACTTTTGACATGGTGTGAAAAAACGGCATGTTAGCATATGTTTCTTGAAACCTGTGATTTAATGCTTCATGGTGTGTTTTTATGAGTCTCTCTGTAATTTTCCTTAAGCATGATGTATGTTTTATGTGGAAGATTTAAGCTTGTGAAAGTAGTGCTCAAAAATCTGGGTAGAGATTTGACTCTGTTTTTCTGGAAAACGTGGGTTGGGAGTGTTTTTTGAGGAGGTGTTATCATGCATGATAAGCTTATATATTGGAGAAACTTTGATGTAAAAACTGCTTGGTAGTTTTGTGAAACCCATGGCATGTTTAGTTGAGCAAGGTTTATGTTATATGTGTTAGTTTTAATAGCATGAAAAAGAGGTGCTCAAGATTCTTGGAAATGAAAATGTGCCCTGTTTCCAGAAAAAGTTGATCCAGTACTTGTTTTAATGATCGATGTTATGCATGTAGTTTTTGCTAAGGGTGTATATTGGTTTGAATACACTCAGGGTAGTGTGTAGTTCAAATGCTAGCATGATGGTCTTGGTAGTTATTGTCCTACATGTTAGATTTAAGGGTATGATTATCGGTTGTTAGCAATTCTGGAAAATCGCCGAAGGAACAAGGGTTGGCGATCAGATCGCCAAGGAGGCAGATCGATCGCGACGTTCCAGTAAGTTTTGGCGATCGTCGCCAATATAGTGGCGAGTCGATCGCGGAGTGAATTTTTCTGGGGGATAGCGAGGCAGTAGCATCTCGCGAGCGATCCTTTGGGGGGCTGCAGGGCGATCGATCGCGAGATGATATTAAAGGATTTGTTTGGTTTTTTATTGGTTTTGCTTCGGATTATTATGAGGTGCCTATATTGTGTTGTGTGGCTCTGTAGAACCATCCCAGGTGCCAGCACAACCGCGGAGATAAAGTCGATTGACTCCTCTATCTTTGAAAGGTACGTAAGCGACGTAACGGGCATCCCAACGGTAACATGTACTTTATGTTTGTCTTTATGACACATGATGAATGCAATGTGTGTGCATTAAGATTTGATACATGTTTTATGCATTGTTTTTGCATATGTATGTTTGTGAAATATAAGAGGTGTATTTCACGAGTCAAAGTTATCTTAGTAAGGATTTTAATGGCTTACGCTAAAGTCCATTGGAAGCGATGAAGAATTCCGCTTACATGGAGAGTAGCAACGCTAAAGTCCATTGGAAGCGATGAAGAATTCCGCTACATGGAGTGCAGCTAAAGTCCATGGAAGCGATGAAGAATTCCGCTTACATGGAGTAGCAAGAAGCATTAAAATGTACAATGATTAAGGGCTCAGGATGAAATAAGGATTTAAGGGAAAAGGAATGTCATGACATTGCATATCCATACATTCATATAATGTGTTCTATTATGAATTATGGTACAGGACAACCAATGGGCGATATAAATGCTGGAAATACAGGAAGGCTTGTGTTTAAGATTTGCATTTATGCCTTACTTTCATATTATGTTAAATATGAATTGTGTTATGCTCATGTGTGGGGGTTGTCTTTGTAGGTGCTTTTGTTGACGAGAGAACCAGGGCCGGGGTTGATATGCTGAGCTGTAAGGAGTGCTACAGGATTAGCATGTTAGAGTTTGTTTATAGCTTCTACTGAGTAGAGTAAGACCTATGATGTAGTACCTTTGTAGGATGTACGTCTTTCCTTTTTGGAACATTTTGGTATGTAATCTCTAAAGCTCAGGTTAATCAACACGGCACATTACTCTGATATAATCGCATGTATGTTAGTTCTCTAAATGCACCTTAATATCTTGATGTGATAACGGGGTCTCACAGCAGGTCTTCTCGATCGATCTGGAGAGCCTTATCGATCGATCGAGGAGAGCATGATTTTTGTGCCAACTGCCTCGCGATCGATTGCGAGCTAGGGCCGATCGATCGCGGGGCATAAAAATTGGAAATGTTGGAATGTTGATGTTTTCTTAGGAATTTTATGATGGATCTTGTTATAGCCTCTCTAATATCGAATTATTGCAATTGTGTAGAGCATTCCCAAGCGGCGGCACAACGCAGGGGAAAAATTTCTGTAAACACCCTACTTTTGGGAAGAAAGGTACGTAGAGAGACGTACGAGCATCGATGGTAAAATGTATTTTTACAAATTGAATATGCATTGTGGATGCATGAATTGGGTTCTTTGTGCATATTATTGTGAGTCGTTGTTATATTTGAGTGATGATTATAATGCTTGCCGCTGTCATTTCGAAGCGAGGAATAGAATACTTGCCAATGTCATATCGCAGCGATGGAACATAATATTTGCCGCTAATATGTCGAAGCGAGGATAATGTCACAATATTGAAGCGAGGAATATCATAATGCCACTGATATGTCGAAGCGAGGGGTATTGTAAATGCCGATGTTATGTCGAAGCGAGGGGCATTAGAATGCAACTGTTATAACAAAAATGTGTATTGGTTATTGGTATGATGGTATGGATATATGTCATGACATTTAAATTAACTGCATTACAATCTGATGATTATGCATATGAGTTGTGGAACAGGGACAGCCAGGGAGAGCATATTAAATGCATTGAATATAGGAAGTATTTTCGTATTGGCGGTTTATGCATTTTTATATTATGATTATATTGTTTTGAATATGAATTATTATATGCTCATGTGTTGGGTTGTTCATGTATGAGCTTTTGGCAAGGAGAGCTAGGGCAAGGTTAACGTGGTGAGCTGTGTGAGGACTAGTGCTATTGGCCTAGAAGATCAAGGAATTCTTTTGTATAGTCTCTACATATGAGTAGTGTAAATCTATAGTGCTTACATTCATTTTATTGGGAATGTTATTATTTTGGAATTGGAATTTTTATTTTGGTACAATAGTCTCTAACTCAATACCTCAACATGTACATTTGTACTCTGATGATTGAATAGCCCTCTTTATGCTCTTAAATCACACTTAAGGTAGTGAGGCCTTACAAAAGTGATATAAGCGATATTTGATGCGTTTGAGTATTTCAAGCCTACCATGTAAATAAATCAATCAATAGTACCCTTTTTGAGCTTTAATGTAAAAGAATGGTTATATGCTAAGCATCACATTCAACATTCTTTGACTAACTTATCATTCTTCCCTAATGAGCCTAAATACGATTTTAATCCATACATTTGAAGGGAGTATGATGTGTTTCATTCACATGCACTTATGTTATCATTGAATCATATATTTGTGAAGAATGAAATGCATGAAAAAAAAAGGAGATGACTTGAAAAAATAGAAAAATATGACTCCAAAGGGAGCAAGGCACAAGAAGAAAATAAATGAGTTAAACCTTGAAAAAATGAACAAGGTTTGAAAAAATCATGCAATGGGAGAAGTTTTATATTGTGCATATCATTATACTCTCTTGGTTGTGTGATGCCCAGGGATTAATGGTGTTAACCCCGGTGTGGTAATCTGTGATATCCCCGAAATGATTATGTGGGTAATCATGCATTTAAGGGTGGTTAATTATGAACCTATATGTTTAAAGCGTTTGTATGTGGGATTAATTTATTTAATTTGATGATGTGGTTTAGGAAGCATGTTAGGTGTTTTTAATTGTTGTGTTGATGTGGTAGAATAATAAAATATCGAGGAGGGATATTTTTATACATCGTATGAAATACCGGGACACAATTAAACACCACAAACCACCCCACATGCAACCACCCAACCCCCACTTGCAGCCAAACCCACGCCCCTCCCCTGTTTTCTGGGAAAGCAGATTGACTTATAGGCATGTTTGGACTTAGATATTTTGAGTCTTGCCTCTTCCAAAAGCTTCCTTCTTTTTCCCTTCATTTTCTCTGCAACTTGGTCGAGTTCCAGGAGAAAAGTGATCGGGTTTCATGCTTCTTTTCATATAGAAAATCGAAGGGCAAAAGTGGTGAGGAGTCACATTTTTTCCCAGTTTTCAAGTTTCCTGGCATGCTTGTTCTTTGTAGCAGTTTTGGCATGATAGTTTAGGGTATGATGTTATCTTGTTATGAATACCTTTTTGGGATGTTTGTGAAGCCTTTAGCATGTTTAGTTAAGAAACTTGCATGCTTTATGTGCTATATTTATGCTAGAGAAAAGGGCTCCTCGAACACCCGAGCAGAGAAGTACTCTGTTTTCCATGTTAGGAAGGGTTTTACCATGATGTTTCGAAGCATGCTAACTTAGGTTTTGGTTGAACCTTTGATGTGTTTTTATGTATGGTAACTTGTTGAAGGTACCAGTATATTTCCTTGAGCATGTTGCATGTGTTATGTGAAAGATTTAATCATGTGAAAGGTAGTGTTCGAAAATTCTGGGCAAGGTTCAAATGCCCTGTTTTCTGGAAATATATGTGCGAAGAGTACTTTTATGAAGGTGTTATCATGCATGATAAGCTTATATATTGGAGAAACTTTGATGTAAAAACATGCTTGGTAGTTTTGTGAAACCCATGGCATGTTTAGTTGAGCAAGGTTTATGTTATATGTGTTAGTTTTAATAGCATGAAAAGAGGTGCTCAAGAATTCTGGAAATGAAAATGTGCCCTGTTTCCAGAAAAAGTTGATCCAGTACTTGTTTTAATGATCGATGTTTATGCATGTAGGTTTATGCTAAGGGTGTATATTTGGTTTGAATACACTCAGGGTAGTGTAGTTCAAATGCTAGCATGATGGTCTTGGTATGTATATTGTCCTACATGTTAGATTTAAGGGTATGATTATCGGTGTTAAGCAATTCTGGAAAATCGCCGAAGGAACAAGGTTGGCGATCGATCGCCAAGGAGGCAGGATCGATCGCGACGTTCCAGTAAGTTTTGGCGATCGATCGCCAATATAGTGGCGATCGATCGCGGATTGAATTTTTCTGGTATGCGAGGCAGTAGCATCTCGCGATCGATCGGGGCTCATGGGCGATCGATCGCGAGATGATATTAAAGGATTTGTTTGGTTTTTATTTGGTTTTGCTTCCGGATTATTATGAGGTGCCTAATATTGTGTTGTGTGGCTATGTAGAACCATCCCAGGTGCCAGCACAACCGAGGAGATAAAGTCGATTGACTCCTCTATCTTTTGAAAGGTACGTAAGCGACGTACGGGCATCCCAACGGTAACATGTACTTTATGTTTGTCTTTATGACACATGATGAATGCAATGTGGTGCATTAAGATTATGATACATGTTTTTATGCATTGTTTTTGCATATGTATGTTGTGAAATATAAGAGGTGTATTTCACGAGTCAAAGTTATCTTAGTAAGGATTTTAATGGCTTACGCTAAAGTCCATTGGAAGCGATGAAGAATTCCGCTTACATGGAGTAGCAACGCTAAAGTCCATTGGAAGCGATGAAGAATTCCGCTTACATGGAGTAGCAACGCTAAAGTCCATTGGAAGCGATGAAGAATTCCGCTTACATGGAGTAGCAAGAAGCATTAAAATGTACTAATGATAAGGGCTCAGGATGAAATAAGGATTTAAGGGAAAAGGAATGTCATGACATTGCATATCCATACATTCATATAATGTGTTTCTATTATGAATTATGGTACAGGGACAACCAATGGGCGATATAAATGCTGGAAATACAGGAAGGACTTGTGTTTAAGATTTGCATTTATGCCTTACTTTCATATTATGTTAAATATGAATTGTGTTATGCTCATGTGTTGGGGGTTGTCTTTGTAGGTGCTTTTGTTGACGAGAACCAGGGCCGGGGTTGATCTGCTGAGCTGTAAGGAGTGCTACAGGATTAGCATGATAGAGTTTTAGTATAGCTTCTACTGAGTAGAGTAAGACTATGATGTAGTACCTTTGTAGGAAGTATGTCTTTCCTTTTTGGAACTTTTTGGTACTGTAATCTCTAAAGCTCAGGTTAATCAACACGGCACTTTACTCTGATATAATCACATGTATGTTTAGTTCTCTAAATTGCACCTTAATATCTTGATGTGATAACGGGGTCTCACATTTAGTGGTATCAGAGCAGTGGTTAGATAACCAGGGAAGAGTGAAGGGTAGCCTTTAGAGACAAGTTGGCTAGGTATTCATTTAGGCATGCTTATGCATGTGATGCATATGGTTGTATACGTGTTATACTAACATGCTTTGAATATTTTACTCTTGTTATCTAACGGCTTATATTATGAACTGCTTTTGGTATTGTTGTTAACTATTGTGTTGCAGCATGGCGGACCTCAATGAAGAGGTAGGAGATATGGACAGTAGACATGCCAGTATTGCTCAGCCGAACCCCTTACCACCACCTGCTGTGGGCGTGGAGCCCAGTGTACAGATATTACTGCCAGGGGAGCTCAGTTTGAAGCAGTTTCTGAGTTTCCATCCGCCCATGTTTGAGGGGACTGAGTCTGGTGAAGTAGCTGAGGAATGGTTGGAACGTATAGAGCAAATACTTGTGACTGCACCTTGTGCACTCACGGCATGGCTGAGGTTAGCAGAGTTTCAGCTGGCTAAGAAGCCTGCTATGTGGTGGAAGACCACCGTGATGGAGCTGAGAGCTCTAGGTATGGCAGTTGACTGGACTGTATTCCGGACCCGGTTCCTTAACCGGTATTTCTCTGCAGCTGCCAGACAATTGAAGGAAGATGAGTTCAACAGTTTGAAGCAGGGTAGCATGTCCGTAGCAGACTACGCTATGCAGTATTCCTCACTGCTGAGGTATGTACCTCATATTGCTGTCAGCAGCCATGCCAAGATGAGGAACTTTCTGAAAGGTCTGAGGCCGGAGCTATTCGATAGGGTTATCTCTAACAACCCCAGCTCGTTTGACGACGCCCTGACACGGGCAGAGTTGGCAGAGATTGCCGTAGACGCATACAAGGATGCTGTACCCCCTTTTGTACCATCACAGAGGCCTACTACTAATAGTCTGAAGCCACGAGGGGATCATTTTAAGGCTCGTGGGGCCTCATCATCCTCCAGGTTTAGTGGGAAGAAGTCTCATGGACAGAAACAGAACACCCGGGGGCATCCACAGGGAAACAGGACAGAGGTAACCAGGTGTACCAACTGTGGAGGATGGCATTTGTTACGTGACTGTCGAGGTTGCTATATCTGTGGCAAGATGGGCCACATAGCTCGGGGTTGCCCCAATCGGGCAGTTCAGACGGATTCAGGGCCGAATAGGCCAAGGTTTGATGCTGGGAGGGCACCACAGAGGCAGCAGTTTGCACCACGACCCCTGGGAGGTCAGACGACAGGACCGCCGCAGGGACAGGTGTATGCACTGACCAGGGAGCAGGCCGAGGCAGCCCCAGAGGAGGTCATTGCTGGTACGTGTCATTTACTTACGTACCCTGCACTTATATTGATAGATACAGGTGCTTCCCATTCCTTTGTATCTACTGCCTTTGTGGAAGGACACCATTTGTGCTCGTCTCTGTTACCCACGCCTCTCATGGTCTCGACACCCACGGGGAAGCATGTGATTGCGGATCGACAGTTATCAGATTGCCTCATTTATTTTGAGGGCAATGATCTGAGGGCCGATTTGATTCAGTTAGAGATGGCAGACTTTGACTGCATTATCGGCATTGATGTGTTGAGCAGATACCGAGCTATGGTAGATTGCCAAAAGAGGATGGTTCGTTTTCTGTCTGATCAGGGGTTCCAGTGGACTTTTTATGGGGACGGCTCTCGTCCAAGGATACCAGTAATCTCGGCGGTTAAGATGTCGCGGTTATTGGAACGTGGTCATACTGGGTACCTTATTTATGCTATGAATGCTTCAGAGGAGAAGGAAGTGAGAGCCGAGGACATTCCAGTTGTGGCGGAGTTCAGTGATGTGTTTCCAGATGAGATTCCGGGATTTCCGCCAGTCAGGGATGTGGAGTTTGCTATTGAGCTGCTGCCAGGGACATCAGCCATTTCTCGTGCCCCATACAGGATGGCACCGGCAGAGCTGAGGGAGCTGAAGGTACAGTTACAGGAGCTCCTCGACAAGGGATACATCCGCCCTAGTGTATCGCCTTGGGGTGCGCCAGTCTTGTTTGTGAAAAAGAAGGATGGATCAATGCGTCTGTGCATTGACTACAGGCAACTGAACAAGGCTACAGTGAAGAACAGATATCCGCTTCCGAGGATTGATGATCTGTTCGACCAACTTCAGGGTACGGAGGTGTACTCCAAGATAGATTTGAGGTCAGGCTATCACCAGGTACGGGTTAGAGCTGGTGATGTTCAAAAGACGGCTTTTAGAACTCGGTATGGGCACTATGAGTTCTTGGTGATGCCGTTCGGTGTGACAAATGCACCTGCAGTCTTTATGAGCCTGATGAACAGAGTATTTCAGGAGTACCTCGATCAGTTTGTGATCGTGTTTATTGATGACATCCTAGTCTATTCGAGGAATGAGGAGGATCATGCCGATCATCTGAGGATAGTACTCCAGATCCTCAGAGATCATCAGTTATACGCCAAACTCAGCAAGTGTGAGTTTTGGCTGAACAGTGTTGCATTTTTGGGCCATATCATATCACGAGAGGGGATATCAGTAGACCCGAGGAAGATAGAGGCAGTTATGGATTGGTCTACCCCTACTTCAGTCAGTGAGATTCGAAGTTTTCTTGGTCTGGCTGGCTATTATCGACGTTTCGTCGAGGGTTTCTCAAAGATCGCCAAGCCACTTACACAGCTGACTCAGAAGGGAGTCCCATTTTGTTGGTCAGAGGCTTGTGAGCAGAGCTTCCGGGAATTAAAGCACAGGCTGACTACTGCGCCAGTTCTAGTGATACCCAAGGAGAACAAAGGATTTGTTCTTTATACCGATGCATCTCTACAGGGATTAGGGTGCGTGCTGATGCAGGACAGACATGTAGTGGCTTACGCTTCGAGACAGTTGAAGCCACATGAGACGAGGTATCCAGTCCATGATCTGGAGTTGGCAGCTATAGTGTTCGCCTTGAAGATATGGCGACACTACTTATACGGTACCTCATTTACCATCTTCACTGATCACAAGAGCCTGAAATTCTTGTTTACACAGGCTGAGCTGAACATGAGGCAGAGGAGATGGATGGACCTGCTGAAGGACTACGATTGTGAAATCGAATATCACCCGGGAAAAGCAAATTTGACAGCCGACGCTTTGAGTCGGAAGGTGAGGAGCACAGCAGAGGATGCTATGTCTCTGTCAGCTATGTTTGGCTCCTACTGCCATTTGGGATTCGATTATGATGTATCTTCTTCACCAGTACAGGTTTTGACCTTGCTAGCTGAGCCTGTTATATTTGATCACATCAGGAAGGCTCAGGGGACCGATGTAGAGGTTCAGAGATGGATGTTAGTGGTTCATTCAGGACAGCCATCGAGATTCAGAGTGGCTGATGACGGTTCTCTGAGGCTCGGCGACAGATGGGTGGTTCCAGATACAACCGAGTTGCGCCAAGGTATATTACAGCGAGCTCATTGCAGCAGGATGAGTGTCCATCCAGGTGGGAAGAAGATGTATAAGGATCTACGCAGCCAGTTCTGGTGGAGGCGTATGAAACAGGATGTCACCTCTTTTGTCAAGCGTTGTTTGATTTGTCAGCAAGTGAAAGCTGAGAGACAAAGGCCTGGAGGTGAACTAAGAAGTTTAGAGGTACCCGAGTGGAAGTGGCAGCACGTATCTATGGATTTCGTGACCCACTTGCCGAGGACTGTTTCGGGTTTTGATGCCATCTGGGTAGTCGTGGACAGGTTGACTAAGAGTGCTCATTTCATTCCCTACTGTATGACCTTCACGCATTTAAGAATGGCGCAGTTATATGTCAAAGATGTGGTGAGACTGCACGGGATCCCTGTTTCGATTGTGTCAGATCGAGATCCGCGGTTTACATCTCACTTTTGGGAGGGTCTGCAGACAGCTCTAGGTACAGAGTTGAGGTTGAGCACAGCCTATCATCCCCAGACGGACGGACAGACCGAGCGTACGATACAGACGCTCGAAGACATGTTGAGGGCTTGTGTGCTGGAGTTTGACACTTCATGGCAGGACTCGATAGCCTTGGTGGAATTTTCTTACAACAACAGCTACCAGGCAAGTATTCAGATGGCTCCTTTCGAGGCCCTCTATGGTAGGCGTTGTAGGTCACCCTTGTGTTGGGATGACATGGACCGTAAGTCGGTTGGAGGACCTGAGTTGATTCAGGAAATGGAAGAGAAAGTTAAGGTTATCAGAACAAAGATGAAGGCAGCTCAGGATAGACAGGCAGCATATGCCAATCAGCGGCGTAGACCGTTGGAGTTTCAGTTAGGCGACAGAGTGTTTTTAAAGATCTCACCCTTCAGAGGCGTAGTACGGTTTGGGATGCGAGGGAAATTATCCCCGAGGTACGTAGGGCCGTATGAGATCTTACAGCGTATTGGTACTCTGGCATACCGGTTGGCTTTACCGCCCTCTCTGTCTGGCATACACGACGTTTTTCATGTGTCTATGCTGAGGAAGTATGAGCCAGATCCCTCACATGTGTTGCAGCCTTCAGAGGTTCAGATTGAGTCCGATGTTTCTTATGTGGAGCGGCCTATCAGGATTTTGGATAGAGCAGACCGCAGACTTCGGAACAAGGTTATTCCTATGATCAAGGTACAGTGGGATCGTAGGGGTGTCGAGGAGGCCACGTGGGAGACAGAGCGAAACATGGTGCAGTACTATCCAGAACTGTTTTCTGGTATGCGTTTATGTACTGTTTTATTTCTAGTTAGCAGCATGTTTGATTTCGGGACGAAATCTTATAAGTAGGGGAGTATTGTGATATCCCCGAAATGATTATGTGGGTAATCATGCATTTAAGGGTGGTTAATTATGAACCTATATGTTTAAAGCGTTTGTATGTGGGATTAATTTATTTAATTTGATGATGTGGTTTAGGAAGCATGTTAGGTGTTTTTAATTGTTGTGTTGATGTGGTAGAATAATAAAATATCGAGGAGGGATATTTTTATACATCGTATGAAATACCGGGACACAATTAAACACCACAAACCACCCCACATGCAACCACCCAACCCCCACTTGCAGCCAAACCCACGCCCCTCCCCTGTTTTCTGGGAAAGCAGATTGACTTATAGGCATGTTTGGACTTAGATATTTTGAGTCTTGCCTCTTCCAAAAGCTTCCTTCTTTTTCCCTTCATTTTCTCTGCAACTTGGTCGAGTTCCAGGAGAAAAGTGATCGGGTTTCATGCTTCTTTTCATATAGAAAATCGAAGGGCAAAAGTGGTGAGGAGTCACATTTTTTCCCAGTTTTCAAGTTTCCTGGCATGCTTGTTCTTTGTAGCAGTTTTGGCATGATAGTTTAGGGTATGATGTTATCTTGTTATGAATACCTTTTTGGGATGTTTGTGAAGCCTTTAGCATGTTTAGTTAAGAAACTTGCATGCTTTATGTGCTATATTTATGCTAGAGAAAAGGGCTCCTCGAACACCCGAGCAGAGAAGTACTCTGTTTTCCATGTTAGGAAGGGTTTTACCATGATGTTTCGAAGCATGCTAACTTAGGTTTTGGTTGAACCTTTGATGTGTTTTTATGTATGGTAACTTGTTGAAGGTACCAGTATATTTCCTTGAGCATGTTGCATGTGTTATGTGAAAGATTTAATCATGTGAAAGGTAGTGTTCGAAAATTCTGGGCAAGGTTCAAATGCCCTGTTTTCTGGAAATATATGTGCGAAGAGTACTTTTATGAAGGTGTTATCATGCATGATAAGCTTATATATTGGAGAAACTTTGATGTAAAAACATGCTTGGTAGTTTTGTGAAACCCATGGCATGTTTAGTTGAGCAAGGTTTATGTTATATGTGTTAGTTTTAATAGCATGAAAAGAGGTGCTCAAGAATTCTGGAAATGAAAATGTGCCCTGTTTCCAGAAAAAGTTGATCCAGTACTTGTTTTAATGATCGATGTTTATGCATGTAGGTTTATGCTAAGGGTGTATATTTGGTTTGAATACACTCAGGGTAGTGTAGTTCAAATGCTAGCATGATGGTCTTGGTATGTATATTGTCCTACATGTTAGATTTAAGGGTATGATTATCGGTGTTAAGCAATTCTGGAAAATCGCCGAAGGAACAAGGTTGGCGATCGATCGCCAAGGAGGCAGGATCGATCGCGACGTTCCAGTAAGTTTTGGCGATCGATCGCCAATATAGTGGCGATCGATCGCGGATTGAATTTTTCTGGTATGCGAGGCAGTAGCATCTCGCGATCGATCGGGGCTCATGGGCGATCGATCGCGAGATGATATTAAAGGATTTGTTTGGTTTTTATTTGGTTTTGCTTCCGGATTATTATGAGGTGCCTAATATTGTGTTGTGTGGCTATGTAGAACCATCCCAGGTGCCAGCACAACCGAGGAGATAAAGTCGATTGACTCCTCTATCTTTTGAAAGGTACGTAAGCGACGTACGGGCATCCCAACGGTAACATGTACTTTATGTTTGTCTTTATGACACATGATGAATGCAATGTGGTGCATTAAGATTATGATACATGTTTTTATGCATTGTTTTTGCATATGTATGTTGTGAAATATAAGAGGTGTATTTCACGAGTCAAAGTTATCTTAGTAAGGATTTTAATGGCTTACGCTAAAGTCCATTGGAAGCGATGAAGAATTCCGCTTACATGGAGTAGCAACGCTAAAGTCCATTGGAAGCGATGAAGAATTCCGCTTACATGGAGTAGCAACGCTAAAGTCCATTGGAAGCGATGAAGAATTCCGCTTACATGGAGTAGCAAGAAGCATTAAAATGTACTAATGATAAGGGCTCAGGATGAAATAAGGATTTAAGGGAAAAGGAATGTCATGACATTGCATATCCATACATTCATATAATGTGTTTCTATTATGAATTATGGTACAGGGACAACCAATGGGCGATATAAATGCTGGAAATACAGGAAGGACTTGTGTTTAAGATTTGCATTTATGCCTTACTTTCATATTATGTTAAATATGAATTGTGTTATGCTCATGTGTTGGGGGTTGTCTTTGTAGGTGCTTTTGTTGACGAGAACCAGGGCCGGGGTTGATCTGCTGAGCTGTAAGGAGTGCTACAGGATTAGCATGATAGAGTTTTAGTATAGCTTCTACTGAGTAGAGTAAGACTATGATGTAGTACCTTTGTAGGAAGTATGTCTTTCCTTTTTGGAACTTTTTGGTACTGTAATCTCTAAAGCTCAGGTTAATCAACACGGCACTTTACTCTGATATAATCACATGTATGTTTAGTTCTCTAAATTGCACCTTAATATCTTGATGTGATAACGGGGTCTCACATAATCCTTGATGGATTTTAATTGTGGCAATTATGAATTAATTGCGGTTTTGGGACTCCCGGGGATTTTAAATCCGGTTTTTGGAGTCGTTGGACCCAAGGGATGAGATTGTATTCTCGTCGTGGTGATAACCTGGAGTTTGGTCTTTGGTGGGATTTGGGGTCCGGAGTACTTTGTACTGGGGCAGATAATGAAAATAGAGATTGGGAGGTAATTATTGAAAACAGATGATTTTTAATGAGTCATGATGTATTTGTGGAAGGATTGGTATTTTTGAGTTTTGGTACTATATATACAAAGTGGACTCGGTATTCCGTCATTTGGCACGGATCCCTTCCCTCTCTTCTCTCTCTCTTCGCCCAAAACCCCTCCCCCATTCCCCTCTTTTCCTCTTGGAGGAAATATGGTTGGTAGCTTGGCTCGGGAGCCGTTTTTCTGGAAGATAATCAGGTATTAATCTTCCCCTCACCATTGTCTTCGATTTGGTAGTATTATTGTAGAGTTTGGTTGGGATTTTGATTGGTTTTGGATTTAGGGATTTTTGGTTAAAAATCCAAGGTTTAGTTTTTTTAGAGTTTTATTGAGTTTAATTGGTGTATTGGAGGTGTTGAGGAAGTTGGAGGTGTTTGTTTTGAGTTTGGGTGTCAAAAACACCAAGGAAGCTCGAGTTTTTTTGGAAAATCGCAGGTCGCAATCGATCGCCGAGGGGCGCCGCTCGATCGCGACGAGCAGCTGTAAATTGGTGAAGATGGATAGTGCTGGCGATCGATCGCCAAGTCTCGGTGATCGATCGCGAGGCGGGCGATCGATCGCGAGATGTTTCTGTTTGGCAGCGGGTGCGCGCTATCGATCGCGGCAAAAGCGGCGATCGATCGCTGCTCGAAGTGTTTTATTTTTTCAAACTTTGGCAAAAAGTTGGGATTTTGGTAACGGGGTTTAATTAGTCCATTTCCGGGGCAATGTCTACATTCCAATAGGAATGCTATACTATTAAAATGGATTGGTTGAAGCCAAAGTTTATTAAAACGAAATTCTCGGTTGAGTTTTTGGCTATCATTTAAACTCATCAATAGGAATATTTTGGGTATTATGCATGCTTAGCCGGGGGGTTTATTTTGGTAATCGTCATGGATGGACGATAGGTTTAGAAGTTGTGAACATGCTTGGGCACGTGATTGCATGTCTATGTTTAATTGAGAGTTATTTGCATGTTAGCACTTAACTCATCGGGTCGTGGGATTCAGGCAAGTTGGACTCGAACTACGGAATTATAAGGTACGTATGACGTACGAGCATAGCCGATTATAATGTTGCAACTGTAAAATGCATGGTATGTGGTAATTGCAATAAATGGACATTGAAATGCACGGTAGGTGGTGTTTGCCATGAATGAATATTGAAATGCATGGTATATGGTACTTGCTATAAATGGATAGTGATATGCATGGTAGATGGTAATTTCTTTAAATGGACATACATTGGGAACCATACGGTGCCGCTATTGAAGGAGCAATGATTGGGATGTTGTCGTCGTTGAACGACCATCGGTTATGACGCCGCTATTGTTGAGCGTGCGTGGGGTTAAAATACCGCTATTGTGGAGCGAGCTATGAAATAGAAATATGGAATAATTGACTAGAGACATGTGATATCTGTAGTCCTCTAATTGGTGATTTAATCAAATTGGTTATGGAACTGGTATAGCAGGAATGGTTTTAGTTGATCAATGAGATGATCAACTGCTTTTGAGAATTTAATGGTTTGGTTATTATGATAACAGTGACAATACAAGGGATCCCGGATGAGGATGATACCATCCAGGGAGTATCATTTAAATTCATGACATTTACATTTTGTAAATTATGAACTGTAATATTATGATTATTGGGTTGGTGGTATTGGTATGCTCACCCCGTGTGGGGGCTGTCTCTGTTGGGACAAGTGATACAGGTGTAGCAGCAGCTTTGGAGTTGAGCTCGGGCTGTTGATTTGAGGTACTTACAGGATCGAGGTACCAGAGCTGGTTGAATAAGTACATAGATCAAGAGTTGAGATCGAGTTGTGCTTGGGAGGTGCTTCTGGGATTGAAGTACCAGTAACGGTATCTGGTAGAGTATTTTATACATTAGATACAAGGTTATCCATTGGGTGCTCTCATGTGAGTACGTTTTTACGTGTATATGGAATGTATAAATGGGCATGGTTTTCTCCCTTCATTTATGGTTTGCATGCAATTAAATACGAAATTGCTAAATGAACTGAGAGTATGTTAGTGTATTATTAGGGTGCATACTAGGAAAGTGGCTTTGGTTGGGGAAGTTGAATATTATGAGGTTCTAATGCAAGAAATTTATAGATGGTATATGATGTTATACTTGTTTATGTTTTCCTTCCCATGACATATGATTGTATGCACTATGGCATGGATTAATACACTAATAACGGGTTAAGGGCACGGGGGTCCTTACAGGTTGATACACCTTACCTCTTTTTTTTTCATAAGCCAATACTTAGGCCAAGCTACAAGCTAATAAAAACCTATTTGATTTATGTTTGCAAGTGGCTAAGATAGTGGAGAAGAGTGTGCAAGTGAGCTTATACTTGTGTTAGTGTATAACTTGAGCTATTGTGGGTTTACATTTGTTGGATCTATAATTTGTGCATGACACTTGTTTATGACAACTTCAGCACGTTCGTTGCTTTGTTGAGTATGAGATGTATAGGGATTGAACTTGTTCCACTGTTGACTTTTAACCGCCTTTCATTACTATGCATGTTTAAAAGTGTTGAGGCATTGAAGTGAGGATAAGTTAATTTGTTATGATGCTATAAGCCAACAAAAATATTATAGTTTTCTGATTTACTCGAGGTCGAGTAAAGATTAAGTATGTGGGAGTTTGATGTGACTAGAAACAGACACATCTATTGCGTTTAGTTGCCTACGATTTGGTATATTTTATGGATAAATTGATGCATATGCTACCTAATCGTATATTTATCTAAATGTAGGTGGAATCGAAGAAATCGAGCTAACGAGGGCGAATAAGGATCAAGAAATGCATTGGAATTGGCAAGGGATCAAAGTAGACCAAGAAAAATGCATAAAAGTGGAAAAAGGAATACCATCGATCGCCACACAAGCCTCGATCGATCGCCGAAGAGAGTAAAAGAGTCAACAAATTTGAAGACTCGGCGATCGATGCAGATATCCGCGATCGATCGCCGAGACACACTGCACAAAAAAACGAAGACTCGCGATCGATCGGCAAAAGGCCATGATCGATCGACGAAACTCATTGTTTGAAAAATAAAGGCTGGCGATCGATCAACAGCTGATCGTGATTTATTTAAACAATAAATTCAGTGTAGGTCGATTATACCGCAAGTGCAAGATGTCAAGTTTTAGTATAGATAGGAAGAATCGGATTGTCGAACTCATAGGGACTAACAAGCAAGTACCAAATAAGACGCTTTAAACTATATTTAACATACGATAATGAATTAAATAAAGTATTAATTAATTAAATTAAAATACTAATCCTACCATGTCAATAAAAGTAAACGAGAAAATTCAGCTAGAAAAGATTATCAAGACGTCGACTCACCAATGCAATCCCCTACAATTCTCGATTGAATATCCAAATATTTCTAAGGTGACGAGTTCTCCAAAGTTATCTAATATGCTCTCTCGAGTTATATTAAACCTAATATCAAATTGTAATAAGTCACTCTCGTGTACTTATTTAATAACTCAATATTGAATTAAGATCCGTGAAAACTACTAGCTTTCGATTACTAGACATCTATAACTATCACATGTATTTGACTTTTGACTTCATCTATCGATCTTAGTCAAAATCCACGGTATGAGTTATTAATTCCGTATCATAAAATCATCTCTCGATCTCAATTATGATACTAATATCATTCAAAGATGATCAATCCCTCAAAAGCATTAAAATCATAAAACATACACAAAGAATGATAAGGATTCAATCAAATAACTAATCATCAAATCGAATGTTCAAAACAAAAAAAACAAAGGATTGTCTAGCCTCGATAAATAAATTTAGTTCATACTCATAAATAAGTACCAACACTCGAATTTGTCTTGCAACAATCCAAGCATGATATAATCAAAACAAAACAAAACTAAAGTTTAAAAGTAAGAATAAACTCTCAGCGTCGACTCCGATTGTAGATCCTCGCTCCTTCTCTTGCTTCCTTCTCGATTGTCTCTTTAATTGTCTTATTGGAGTTGTTCCAAAATCATAGGGTGAAAGGTTGAATGATGATTCATGGTGAAGAGGGCTGGACGTGTGATGGAGTGGAGGGGCATATGGCGATGATTTCGGTCTCGGGTGAATATTACCGTAAATAGTGGAGTGAATAGTGGACGGAGGTTGGGGCCGTGTGATTGGTTGGGGCGTGTGGTGTATTATGAAGTATGGAGGCTGATTCTTTTTATATAAGACACGTCCAAAATCTCCCTCCATTCTCTTACGTGAATTTTCCTTTTATACGTGAATCTTTGTTCACGTAAAGTCTCCATGTCCAATCAACATCTTTAGTCCGTGCGTGTTTCTCGTTTTCAAATATATATGCTCGTAATCTGTACGTTTCTCTTGTCTGTTCCTCAATTCCTGTACGTGAGGAATACTTAAGTCACGTGAATATGATTTATCAAATCTGATGTCCTCCTCAATCTCCTAGATTTTGTTTCCAAACTAATAAAATATTCCATATTATGTGTGCTGCTCGAAGACTTCCGTGAATCTGCTATGCAATTAAGATTAAATGCCATGATGCTCTTTCCTTCTGACTCATGTAATATGGTGCATAAGAATCTTGGTGTGATTAAATTTCCATGTTGAATCAAACTCTAGCCACCACAATTATTTCAGAAATCTCGACTCGCGATCGATCACAATTTCTTTTTTGCCCGCCTGGAAATCGATCGCCTGTTTCTCGCGATTGATTGCTATCTTCGAATCATTAATTTTTTCAACACATTGCATGTGGCAATCGATCGCCCTGAAGTTGGCGATCGATCATTGAGTGAATAATTTTTCTTCTTCAGTTTCGAACGTGCACGATCAATCGGTGTAACTCTTCAAGATCGATCGGTGACCTTAAATTCATCCAAGCATGAAATCTTTGTCCTTCTCTTAACATGTTAGGTCGGTTTCATCCTTTTTCATCGTTAATTAGCTCACATTATTTAGCTTGTTTGGTGTTATTAAATTTCTAGGAAAAACAATTGACTAAATTTATATAAACCTCTTGTGCTTATGTTATTTAGATTCATCGCTCACTAATTTTGAATGATGTCATGATTTTAATCTTGAATATGCATATAGAGATTGATTGATTGATGAAAGTTAAATTAGAACGCTTGGACTAATTGACTATGAATAAGGTGAGGGATGAATTATATTTTCAATTGATGAATATTCAAATAAAATTGAGTCTTTTGTGAATCTATGAAATAGATGATAATATCCAAGATGGAGTCGATCGATACCAATAATCTCTTTCATTAGTTTAATCTTTAGTTCTAATTTAATTAGCATAATTCACTCACAACCACATCTTTATTTTAATAGTTTTGTTCTTTGATTTTCAATAACATAAGAATTCACACATCCTCGTAGGATCGATCCCTACTCACACTACTACATTATTGTTATCAATCTCGAGGATTGAGTGGGGTTAATTTGGGCGTACACAATAAGCGCGACCACTTTGCCCGAGTGTTTTGCATAGTGAATCATCGTGATTATATGATATATTTTATTTTGAATCCATGGTTGAAAATGAGTAGTGTGCACGTGATTGATCATGAATTATTGATGTGTATTGCGTGTGAATTCATCGTACCTCGGGGAAAAGGCAAGGTGTAGCTCTTGAAATTGGACAATAAGGTATGTATTGACGTACCCGCATTATGTTTGACATTTATGTTATACGTCATCGATGGATGTTAGATTGTATTGATAATGCTGTTGTTATGTATTGCTATGTGAAATTGATGGTGATGGATCAATCAATAAATTTTATAATATATCTCGTTGTCATGTCGTAAAGATGATATTGATGAGATTGAAATGATATAATACAATTGTTAGAGTATTATATGGAATTGTGATATTATGATGCCTATGTTATGACAAATTATGGTTATAATATATGCTGTTGTCATGTCAAAGCGAGGGGTATAACATATGTCGTTGTCATTGTTGAAATCGTAAATGTCACTGTCATGTCGAAGCGATGAAAATGTTTTATTTGCCTCTGTCATGTCGAAGCGAATGAAATATTATATACACCAATGTCATTATTGAAATGATGAATATTATGTGAGATTGAGATGATAACGTGTAATTGTTGTATATTATGCGAAATTGTATTGTTAATGATGTTGTCATATTGAAGCGTTGGTTAATGCCGATATCATTCTAGCGATGATATTGATGAGATTCAAATGATATAATACCGTTGTTGGAGTATTAAATGGAATTGTGATATTATGATGCCACTGTTATGGCAAATTATGGAGTATAATATATGTCGATGTATGTCGAAGCGATGGTACATGTCTCTGTCATATCGAAGTGATGTAAATATTATACGTTCCGTTTAATTATAAATCAATGTATGTTGACTGTGGGGCTCATTGAAACGGAGCGAATATGGTTAGAGTTGGCGTGTGTGTATATATATATAGGGCTCGTTGGAAGGAGCGAATATGGTTCGAGTTGGTGTGTGTGTGTGTGTGTGTGTATATATACATTATATATATATATATATATATATATATATATATATATATAATGTTATTGATCGATGGAGTCGATGTTATATTATCGTTATATCGGGTTGAGCATTTATGTGCAGGGATTGTGGGGCATTGATCAGTGTAGTGCTGATAATGTGGGATTTGTTGCCACTGATAGGCGTACATGAGAATATTACCTCATGGTAAGATGTATTATTGTTGAACATGTGGATATCGAAGAGTTGTTCGTAGTAAGTGGTATTTACTACGGATCATGAAACACTCAGAGAGTATTTATTATCGTTTATAACTTTGATTTGTGCAAGTTATATATTGTGTTTCTATATCTGTTATTGGTATGCTTACCCCATGTGGGGCTGTTCTCATGGAACATGTGTCAGGTTAGCTTTTGGAGAGTTCGAAGTGATAGCGTTGTTGAGTCAGATGCTAAGCACGATTAAGTTGAGCTAGATTAAACTTTTTATAGTGTTTTAGAATATTACTTTCCTATGGGGTTGTAATATGTCGGGTCTGTAATCATTTAATATCGTCTTAATAGTAGATTATTGTTATTGATTACAGTTAGTTGTCGATGTTGTATTTCGAGGATTATTTTACGTAATTTGGTTGACCAAATTACGTCGTGATTATTGTTATTGATTACAGTTAGCTTAAACGGGGTCTCAAACTAAAAGCGAACGACCAATAAACATCCATGGATTGCCCACGAAATCGAAAAGCCTAGTAGTCATGACCAATCGAGGCCCAAGCAGTGAACAAATCCAATAAACCATCGCCAAAAGGACAAACTAGGTAGATATCAAGAGACGGACACCCTAATATAACAACAAACATAAGTATATCTATCAAACAACACATAAACCAGAAGATTATATATAAGGTATATAGATAGGAGTACCAAAAGATGGAAGCTCGGCCGACAAACAAGTCGCAAGCAAAATAATGCACGTGATACTCCCCAATCCCGGGCATGCCAACTGAGAAGCATCATACTGAGCAGCAGGGTTGCCTCGCAACCACCGCCAGAGAAATGATGGACACACAGATGAGTTTTTACGGATTGTCCTACCGCGCCTAGCCAAAACACCAAACAACACTGACACTGCCGCGACAACAACCACTGTCGCTGAGTGGGAAACCGCCTGTGGGGAGAGACGAACAACCAGGTGTGAGACTGCTCGCCCCATACCTACCAGATCTATGGAGAGGGGAAAACCCTCCTCGTCCGCCGAGGGAACAAGTAAATAGAGGCAGTGACGCTTAAATAAATCCATTACCGTGCAATAGCCAAAATAACACGACCAATATACACAATGAGGGAGAGAAAAGCACTATCAAACACATACGTATGTGTGTGTGTAAACCTATATATATATTATATTACATTTATTGTTGCAAACTTTAATGTTCAATCTATGTGTATTCATGATTTCTCTAAATCGAATAAGTGTTAAAATTCAACAAATTCAATTGATTTACAAAGACATACTCTCACAACATCGAAATATGTCAAAAAATCAAAAAATGTTCATAACAATGAAAATAGCTCAAAAACTTCTTTCAACCAAGAAAATGATGTACTCAAGATCTATACTCGAATATTCGAACAAAATCAAAAATAATCAAAAACTCAAAAAACTTATGTAATTTGTGAAAATTTCTGAAAATATTCTCTCAACTAGAAAATGATGTACTTATGACTTGAGGCTAAAATTCCCCAATTGAATTGGTTTAGGATGAAATATATTCGAATATTCGTATAAAATTGAAATTTATAAACAGATGAAAAAACGTCCGTAACTATGAAAATTGCTCCAAAGCTTCTTCCAACAAAGAAAACGACGTTCTCGAGATCTATACTCGAATATTCGCAAAAAATTGAAATTTATCCAAAAATCAAAAAACTTACGTAATTTGTGAAAATTTCTCAAAACCTTCTTCAAACAGGGAAAATGATGTACACAAGAATAAGTGTTAAACAAAGACATATACGCACAAAATCGAAATTTATCAAAAAATGTTCTTAACTGTGAAAATATCTCAAAAACTTCTTTCAACTAAGAAAATAATGTGTTCAAGACCTATACTCGAATACTCGCACAAAATCAAAAATTATCAAAAACTCAAAAAACTTATGTAATTTGTGAAAATTTCTCAAAATATTAAAATGATGTACTCATGACTTGATGCTAAAATTGCCCAAATTGAATTGGTATATGATGAAATATATTCGAAAATTCGTATAAAATTAAAATTTATCAACAGATAAAAAAAATCCGTAACAGTGAAAATTGCTCCAAAACTTCTTCCAACCAAGAAAATGAATTTCTCGAGATCTATACTCGAATATTCGCACAAAATTAAAATTTATCCAAAAATCAAAAAACTTACGTAATTTGTGAAAATTTCTTAAAACCTTCTTCAAATAGGAAAAATGATGTACACAAGACCTATACTCGAATTTTTGCACACAATCTAAAATTATCAGAAACTCAAAAAAGTTATGTAATTTGTGAAAATTTCTCAAAATATTCTTCCAACCAAGAAAATCATGTACTCATGACTTGATGCTAATTCCCCAAATTGAATTGGTTTAAGATGAAATATATTCGAATATTCGCATAAAATTGAAATTTATCAACAGATGAAAAAATGTCTGTAATTGCAAAAATTGCTCCAAGACTTCTTCCAACCAAGAAAACGAAGTTCTCGAGATCTATACTCGAATATTCGCACAAAATTGAAATTTATCCAAAAATAAGAAAACTAATGTAATTTGTGATAATTTCTCAAAACCTTCTTCAAACAGGGAAAATGATGTACACAAGAATAAGTGTTGAACAAAGACATACTCGCACAAAATCGAAATTTATCAAAAAATCAAGAGATGTTCGTAACTATGAAAATAGCTCAAAAACCTCTTTCAACCAAGAAAAGGATGCACTCAAGACCTACACTCGAATATTCGCACAAAATCAAAAATTATCAAAAACTCAAAAAACTTATGTAATTTTTGAAAATTTCTCAAAATATTCTTTCAACCAAGATAATGATGTACTCGTGACTTGATCATAAAATTCCCGAGATTGAATTGGTTTAGGATGAAATATATTCGAATATTCGCATAAAATTGAAATTTATCAACAAATAAAAAAATGTCATTAACTGTGAAATTGCTCCAAAACTTCTTCAAACCAAGAAATGAAGTTCTCGAGATCTATAATCGAATTCGCACAAAAATGAAATTTATCCAAAAATAAAAAAACTTAATTTGTGAAAATTTCTCAAAACCTTTTTCAAATAGGGAAAATGACGTACACAAGAATAAGTGTTAAAATTCAACAAATTCAATTGGTTTACAAAGACATACTCGCAAAAAATCAAAATTTATCAAAAAATGTTCATAACTGTGAAAATAGCTCAAAAACTTCTTTCAACCAAGAAAATGATGTACGAAAGACATATACTCGAATATTCGCACAAAATAAAAAATTATCAAAAACTCAAATAACTTATGTAATTTGTGAAAATTTCTCAAAATATTCTTCCAACCAAGAAAATGATGTACTCATGACTTGATGCTAAAATTCTTCAAATTGAATTGGTTTAGGATGAAATATATTTGAATATTCGAATAAAATTGAAATTTATCAACAGATAAAAAATGTCTGTAACTGTGAAAAATGCTCCAAAACTTCTTCAAACCAAGAAATTGAAGTTCTCGAGATCTATACTCGATTATTGGCACAAAATTGTAATTTATCCAAAAATCAAAAAACATATGTATTTTGTGAAAATGTCTCAAAACCTTCTTCTTCAAATAGGGGAAATGATGTTCACAAGAATAAGTGTTAAAATTCAACAAATTCAATTGGTTTACAAAGACATACTCGCACAAAATCGAAATTTAACAAAAAATCAAAAAATGTTCATAACTGTGAAAATAACTCAAAAAACTTTTTCAACCAAGAAAATGATGTACACAAGTCCTATACTCGAATATTCGCACAAAATAAAAAATTATCAAAAACTCAAAAAACTTATCTATTTTGTGAAAATTTCTCATAATATTTTTCCAACCAAAAAAATGAGGTACTCATAACTTGATGCTAAAATTCCCCAAATTGAATTGCTTTAGGATGAAATTGTAAGTAACCCCATGAGCATACAACGCAGCGGAATAAAATTTGGGATTACAAACCAGCGATCTATACATAGGGAATCATATCGGATTAGAGAATTACATAAGAGTCTTACCCTTGTAGCGTGTTTGAGGCCGAATCCACGGAGCTGCACCACGTCCTACGCCTTCTCCGAGTCACTAAGCAAAACTCGATTGGTTTTGCCTCAACGGTATCCACACGATCAAATCGAGTGAAGGGATAGTTTAATATCAAGTTGCTAGACAAGATATTAAACCGGAACCAAAAACCACACTTTGATTCACAATCAAATTGGCACAAAATCGCCAAGAACTACTCGGCTATGAAGTGGCCGAAAGTTCAAGATGATGGTAGCGGCCGAGAGTGATTCTTTTGTGCTAGGTTTTTATGTTATGAATTGTGTCTTCCAATTAAACACCTTGTAATCACTTTTATATAATTAATTAAAGGCTTTCTCAAAGCTTCATGGGCTTAAGCCCATGATTTAATTAATCCTTATGATTATTAATTAAGACTCCTCTTAATTATTTAATTCATCCCATGAATTTAATTTCCCTTCTCGATTTAATCTTTTGTGCGACCCGATAGGATCTCGTAATGTTGGCAGTGACATAAAATCTCATTTTATGTCGCAAGCATTGAGCGGTATCTAGCAACACATCGATGCTACCCAAATTACGAGAATGTCAATGACTCGACATAACCTTTAGAACTTGTGATAATATTAATCATGTAACTTAATCCCTTTGTCCTTTGTGTTTAGATTGAACACGAGTCATGGAATAGTCATACTCGTATATCCAATCTTTATTTCTTGATCCCCAAGTAGAAATAGAATAAACGAATAAGCTCGATATCTCATATCGACTCATTCGAGCATGGCCATGCATTTTAGTTCTCACTTGATCAAGGGCCAAACACATCTCCTGTTATATAGGAGGGACAAATCCTATCTCGATCAGTCAACATCCCTCTACATAATTCGTAGTGTATCCAATAGTCGCCTTTATAGTATACCCTGTTACGGGTAACGTTTGACGATATCAAGATACATAACTCCTTATGTTGGGATCTCTGATGATCACAAGTTGTAAGGATTGTATACATTATTATCACTATGAGAATTGCATATGACGATCATATAACTATCCATGTTGCATTCTCATGGTGGGTCTGTCCAGTACATCGTTCTCTAACATGTACCCATATGTTGATTTGATATCTCATATCAATGAACAATTCATCGATCAACATATACTAGTCTCTACGTGTTATCATTATCCCTATTCATGATAATACTTGACTAGGGACATCTTTAAGAATAATACAATATTATTCTAAGGACATTAACATATATATTAATTCACAATGCACAGTTAAAAGAATAATATATAATAATGAATTGCCATTCATAAATCCATAAACATTGTATGTCTTAAACAATCATCTAATGACTTGTCTTAGGGCATATCCCAACAAATCTCCCACTTGCACTAAGACCACTCAGACATATACCTAATGCCTAGAGATCTAGTATGACGATCATGCTTCTGCTGTGACAGTGGCTTCGTCAATGGGTCAGATACATTATCATCTGTTGGTACTTTGCATATTTTAACATCTCCCCTTTCAACGATTTCTCGAATGAAATGGAAACGCCTAAGTATGTGCTTGGATCTTTGGTGAGATCTTGGTTCCTTAGCCAATGCGATCGCTCCATTGTTGTCACAATAGAGTTCTATCGGATCTTTAATGCTAGGCACCACTCCAAGTTCAGAAATGAACTTCCTCATCCAAACAGCTTCCTTTGCTGCATCCGAGGCAGCAATATACTCAGCTTCCGTTGTAGAATCGGCTACTGTTTCTTGCTTTGAACTCTTCCAGCTCACAGCACCTCCATTCAGGCAATACACATATCCAGATTGCGATCGAAAATCATCTTTGTCGGTTTGGAAGCTTGCATCAGTGTAACCCATTACATTGAGCTCTTTCTCACCTCCATAAATCAAGAATGTATCCTTAGTCCTTCTCAAGTACTTTAGGATATTCTTGACAGCAATCCAGTGACCTTCACCTGGATCAACTTGATATCTGCTCGTCATGCTCAAAGCATACGATACATCGGGACGAGTACATATCATGGCATACATGATAGATCCAATAGCTGATGCGTATGGAATCTTACTCATGCGTTGTCTCTCATCTGGTGTTGAAGGACACTGTTCCTTCGAGAGATAAATACCATGTGTCATAGGCACAAATCCTTTCTTGGATTCTTGCATGCTAAACCTTTTAAGCACCTTGTCTATGTATGTACTTTGACTTAGACCAAGAAGCCTTCTCGATCTATCTCTATAGATCTTGATTCCTAACACATAGGTGGCTTCTCCTAAGTCTTTCATCGAAAAGCAATTCCCTAGCCAAATCTTTACAGATTGCAAGGCAGGGATATCATTTCCAATAAGAAGTATGTCATCTACATACAACACTAGGAAAATGATTACGCTCCCACTGACCTTCTTGTAGACACAAGGTTCATCTTCATTTTTGATAAAACCAAACTCTTTGATTGCATCATCAAAACGAAGATTCCAACTCCGAGAAGCTTGCTTCAATCCATAAATGGATCGTTGTAGCTTGCATATCTTTCCAGCATCCTTTGGATCGACAAAACCCTCGGGCTGTGTCATGTACACATCCTCGAGCAGATTTCCATTAAGGAAAGCTGTTTTGACATCCATCTGCCAGATTTCATAATCATGAAATGCAGCTATTGCAAGTAAGATCCTTATGGATTTAACCATGGCCACTGGTGAAAAGGTTTCATCATAGTCAATACCATGAATTTGTTTGAATCCTTTTGCAACCAGCCGACCTTTATAGGTTTGTACGTTACCATCCATATCGGTCTTTTTCTTGAAAATCCATTTGCACCCTATGGGTCGTACCCCTTCAGGTGGATCAACCAAAGTCCATACTTGGTTTGCATACATGGATTCCATCTCAGATTTCATGGCCTCTTGCCATTTCTCAGAATCATTGCCCATAATAGCTTGTTGATAAGATGACGGCTCATCCTCATCAATAAGTAGTAAGTCACCTTGTTGAGTCACAAGAAATCCATATCTCTGTGGCTCCCGGTGTTCTCTTACAGACCTACGCTGGGCTTGTGTCTCTTGAGCAGGTGCTTCTTCCACAACAGCTTGTGGTGCCTGCTCTGTTTCCATCTCAATTTCAGGTTCAGTGTTTTCTTGTGGTTGAACTTCACTAAGTTCTATTTTTCTCCCACTGGTTTTTTTAGAAATAAATTCTCTTTCAAGAAATATACCAGTCCGAGCAACAACTACTTTGTTCTCGGTGGGATAATAGAAATAGTACCCTTTCGTTTCCTTAGGATACCCCACAAATAAACACTTATCAGATTTGGGTCCAAGTTTGTTAGTGGCGTGACGTCTAACGAAAGCCTCACTGTAAGGACCCCAAGCCCTTAAAACCTTGATTAGTGTATTAACCACTATGTGTGGTACATGCTTTCTATAAAATGTCAATCGGGAAGCTCTGATGATACTTAATCATTGCCTGTCAATAAAAGACTCATATGTTTGCCCTTTACCAACCCCTTGGTGCCACTTTTCACATTGTAAACTTTTACAAAAATTTGGGCAGAGTCTCCCCATAAATAGAGCTATCCCAAAACAGAGTACAACACATAACAAAATTCCCGGCCAGGGAACACATAATACTCAACAGAAAGCAGTAATACAAGTAGATTCCCAGCCAGGGAAGACACCACACATATGTCAACAAAAGTGGGTTCCAACACCCACATAATACACCAATGACTCTCATATCATTCTAGCAATTCAACCTAATTGCATGCAACCTTAAATGAAAGAGAGAAAGGCTCATGCCTTTATATACAATCCATATACAAGTATAATCGTGCTCACATGCGAGCATCATGAATATGAATATGTATAAATCCTCAGGTGTATATATAGGTACTCTATACGATACCGTGCTCCATCAAGCCCTGGTACCACGATCCTGGGAGTACCTCAAATCAACAGCTCGAGCTCAGCTCCATAGCCATCGATGTACCTGTCCACCTGTCCCAACAGAGACAGCCCCCAACGGGGTGAGCATACCAATACACAAAATCCCATAATCATAATAATGAAATTCATAATTTACAACAAAGGTAAATGCTAATGAATTTAAATGATACTCCCTGGATGGCAACATCCTCATCCGGGATTCCGTGTACTGTCCCTGTTCTCACAACATCAAACTCATCAAATCTCATAAATCAGTAAATCAACACATTGATTTACACATCGCATGCCTGATCCTCGAATATCAACATATAGTGATTACAAATTCATTAAACATGCAATTACAGATATCACAATATCTAATACTGATTTCACAACCTTGCTATCAATCACAGATAGCTCAAATGCCTTAGCATTTATTTTACCAATCCTTCATTATACTTAGACATCTCAAGTGTCTTATAATGAATACATGAGTCTACAAACCTAGACATCTCAAATGTCTTATAATGAATACACGATTCTACGAACTTAGACATCTCAAATGTCTTACGAAGAATACATGATTTTACAAACCTAGACATCTCAAATGTCTCATAATATAGTCATATAAACCCAGTACCCCATATATCATACAAGAGTCATCCTACTCTAGTGTCACGCACGCTACAAGCGGCGATATCAAGATTTGGGTCATTCCTTGGCTATATCAACATGTATGTATAACCATACGCAAAACATTCAATGCAATCAAAAACACCTTATGCATTTCACATATATATAGTAATGCTCGTACGTCGCACGTACCTTAAATCTCCGAAGTCCGAGCCAAGCCTTGCTCGAGTTCCATGCCCCGAGGAATGATGTGCTAACACGATAAAATAATTCACAATTATTTACGAACATGTAACCTATGCTCAAGCACACCCATATCCCTCACAACATTGTCAATACACGACAATTATCCTCTTAAAAGACCCGGGGTAGGGTACATGCAGGGAAGGAAATAAATGAGACAATCGAAATTTGTTCAAGAATGCCCTACAAAAATCGAACCTAAATCTCACAATTTCGAACCCAATAAAATACCATAATTCATCTAAAATGTGAATTAATCAATCCATAGCATGAATAATCATCCTACATGCCAAACCCCAAAATTTGAAATCCAAATCCCTAAAATTCGAAACCCAAGCCCCTAAAATTCGAAATCCAAGAAGCATCATAATGCATCTACAACATGAATTTATCAATCCATAACAAGAATCACCACAACCCTTCCAAAACCCCCAAATTTCGAACCCACTTCATGCATACAACCAAAATTTCGAACCAATCCCACCAACAACAATAATCCGAACAAATCGAACACAAAAATGGCAGGGAATTGCACGAAAATAACGAAAAAGGGGTTAGGAAGATTACCCAAACGAAAATCGGAAGAAATCGGACCAAAATCGAAGAACCCTAACTTTTGGGGATCGACGCCTTTCTGTAAAATCCGACTCCAGGACGCGACGAAACCTTCAATTGACAGAGGGGAAAGGAGCGCCTCGTCGAGACGAAGCCGTGGGTAGGTCGGACGCGCCCATCGGCGGCCGGACGGCGGCGGGCGCACCGCTTGAAGCCGCGGGGGCAGGGGCTGACGGGAGTGGCGCGCGGGGGGGGGGAGAGAAGAATAAAGGGGCTGAAATGAATTTTTTGTGTAAAATTTTGGGTTTAATTGGTATTTATAGCAAAAATACCCCGAAAAATTAATAGCCCCACAAATACATCATGATTCCTTAAAAATCATCTGTTTTCAAAAACTCTCTCTCTAACTCCAAAACCCTCTACCGGTGCTCACATAGCACCCGAGATTCCGAGACACATCAAAAACCCAACTCTTAGGTTTTACACCGTAATGTGAATACAATCTCAACCTCTGGATCCAACGATCCCAACTGCCCAAATAAACGAGCCCAGAAGGCCCAACACCTCGATTAAATCCCAAATCGCCACGTAAAACCACTTTAGGGATTATTAATACTACGGGATTAACACCTATAATCCCTGGTCATCACAATATCCCCCACTAAAAGAATTTCGTCCTCGAAATTAGCACTGGTGTATCACGTAACACCCAGGCTACACAACAACATGAAGCCAGAACCTCGATTCCTGACCATATCAGAATCGTCTTAATAAACGCGAGGATACTTACCTCTCATCAAACTCTGAAACAGAGCGACATACCAAAACCAACATATCACCCAAGAGGTAAAACGTACCTCGATGCGGGTCATCCCAAAAATCAGCCTCTCATGACTGCGAAACAACTGATACTTACGACTGTAGATCAGACAGTCATCCTTCGTTCTAATACAACAGTACGAACACATCCCGAATGACACCTCAACCGTAAGAACGTTGACCTCGTGTCAAACTCTGGAGTGGAATAGACTTCCAAATCCATCATAACGTCAAAGAGCGTCAGCACAACTCAACGCTAACAGTCCAAAAGCAGTTAGTCAACTGAAACTGCAAGGATTCGAATCGCTCTTGATTCTATCGTAGATATCATCCAATGACATCTTTACCAAGACTCTCGATGTCTAACATACATCGTTACGAGGGAAACACTAGTACAACTACGGTGTACACATACCAAACCTGGTTTCCACTTTCAAACTTCCTCCATCGAAGGAGTAGTCGCCTCATTGCAACTTAATTTGGGCAACTCACGGCCACAAATTCAAACAAAAGACATCTCGCAAGATGTCCACCTACGGATGTTCCAAGAATCACGTCCTAATCATAAATAACAACCGAGACTCCGCAGAGTTTAAATTTCTTAAGGGGCATGCAATAAACCCATTGCATCCTCAACGCTTGTGTCGTCAGCGACACTCAACCAATCCGAAATCCTGCCATCCCTTGAAAATCCTCGGATTTAACAATCCAAACTTGGGAAGGCTGTCGCATAACTCGAAGGAAAACACCAATAAGGGAAATACCTTAACCCTCACAAGAAAATCCCTCCTCAAGGGAGTCAACTAACTTCACGATCATTCCTCATAATCATCGTGCCATGGAGATTCCCAATCTCAAGGTGTTCCATATCTCTCATCAGAGATTTAACCATCCCAAAAATAGCATAACTCTATGCTTAACAGAGAGGAAATCAATAACTGGCATCCGTATACTCACCGGTATACCTGCCTAAGCACTGACATCACATGCATACTTAATGCACTCGGCTCGGGTATCTACCACATATCCCTAAGCCCCAAACACAACCGTCAATTCTGAGTCATTCCTTACTCAGTGGAGGATGAAAATCGACGATTAACAATACACGGTGTGATTCCCAAGATCAACACCACTTGCACCAACTTACCGAATCTTTCAAGATTCCCAAATAGGTATAATACTACCTCCTTCCTCGCAAGGGAAATGCCATCGAACTCGAGATCCACAAGTCTCGAACCATCGTTCGGAAAAACTGGATACAATAACACCCATTGTATCCCAATACACGGGTTCCTTTAGATTGAGTCAATAACAACCTGATGACTCTCTTGTTGGTACTCCAACATCCTGAGCTGTCCCAGACAAGTCTCCAAGATTAAACATAAACGTATACACGTTTCAGCGAGGCACGAACAACCTTAACCTCAATGACATGGTGACTACTAGAGTCCAGCACAATCCACATCGTATCACCTTACGATTTGCCAAACTTGGTTCCAACGAGCAGTGTAACGGCTCTAGCAAGCCCATCATGGTGCTACACACACGCGGCAGATAACCTAGTCTCTGCCTCTTTAGGTTTACCTCAAACCTACCAATAAGACGGACGTTTCCACATGGTATAACATACTATGGGAGAAAACTCAATAGAGTAGTGGGTCTTTATCCAACATTCCTCAATGCCGATACACCCTGGACACTCCAATGTCCCTATGTACTTAACATAACCTGATCCTACTCCCTTAGGACCCATCCTACACCCTCAAGGGTGGTGTGACCATGTCTACCACATGTCACATCGACAGAAAGCGAGTACTTTCCTCCATGATTACTCCTGTCGTCAAATCACATGGCCAAAAGCCATTCCAACGAGCATACCTCAAGGGTATCACCACTCGTAAAATGATTACCCCCAATCGTAAGCTGCGGTACAATCCCATGTACAGCGCATCCAACCATTCCTCGAGCAACCCGCTCGGTATAAGGGTCACGTCCATCGGTGTCGCACACACCACCTTGTGCTCGGTACTGGCACCCAAGGCATACCACTGAATACGTATACTCAACGCATCGATCATCGTAACGATGATGCATGTCTAATAAGACATCTCCTACACCATCGTCATCGTCATCCTGTGACGACACATGCCAACTCATGGCATCTAAAACATTGCCAACTAGTGACGATACATGTACATCAGCGTATGTCATCCACTATCATGCTAGTAAAATAGGCATAATAAAACATGTATATCAATGCATGCCAGCTACAATAAAGCTAATAAAATAGCAATATCTCATACCTCATCGCTAGTGATATAGCGTCATACCTGTCTCCGTCGCTCAATAATAGTGCGTAATCAGCACCCATCGCTCGAAGGCGGCAAAATCCTGTGCTGAGTACATAGCGGCAAAATCCCTCGCTATAGAATCGACGGCATGACACCTCGTCATATAATAAGTGGCATGAAACCTCGCTATATACCTGAGTATGAATCATCGTCCACATAGTAGCGGAAAGAGGCATCGCTATCAATACACCTGGCGGAATGAACCATCGCCAATAGATATAGCGGAATGAACCATCGCTATCAATACACCTGGCGGAATGAACCATCGCCAATAGATATAGCGGAATGAACCGTCGCTATAAATACACCTGGCGGAATGAACCATCGCCAATAGATATAGCGGAATGAACCGTCGCTATAAATACACCTGGCGGAATGAACCATCGCCAATAGATATAGCGGAATGAACCGTCGCTATAAATACACCTGGCGGAATGAACCATCGCCAATAGATATAGCGGAATGAACCGTCGCTATAAATACACCTGGCGGAATGAACCATCGCCAATAGATATAGCGGAATGAACCGTCGCTATAAATACACCTGGCGGAATGAACCATCGCCAATAGATATAGCGGAATGAACCATCGCTATTAATACACCTGGCGGAATGAACCATCGCCAATAGATATAGCGGAATGAACCGTCGCTATAAACCGTGTCCTCATAGAGAAATGAATATAAATCGACACAGCGGGACACATCACCGCTATCATCCGTGTCATCACAAAGGAATGAATCATCATCCTAACAAGCGGCATCTCATCCTCGCTTCTTCATACAAGCGGTATCTCATCCTCGCTTCGTATGGCATACCCCGCCTCCATGTGCAAGCGAGCATCCCCGCCCGCTCCACATTTTTAGCGGTACAAGCATAAGCTTCTTCATACAAGCGGTATATCATCCTCGCTTCGTATGGAATACCCCGCCTCCATGTGCAAGCGAGCATCCCCGCCCGCTCCACATTTTTAGCGGTCAAGCGTAAGTATAAAAATTCTCACTGTCATAAGCAGGACTCCTGGAATGTGTAATCATCATTCCTTTTTATACTCCATATTTCCTGTAACCTGCAACCATCAGGGTTAACAACAATAGCCATATACGCTATGCATCCACATTCAATTCATAATAAAAACACATTATGAGAATGTATGGTTTCACAAATAAATGTCATGATATCCTTCTTTAAATCCTTATTTCATCCTGAGCCCTTATCATTAGTACATTTTAATGCTTCTTGCTACTCCAGGAAAGCGGAATTCTTCCTCGCTTCCACTGGACTTTAGCGTTGCTACTCCATGTAAGCGGAACTCTTCATCGCTTCCAATGGACTTTAGCGTTGCTACTCCATATAAGCGGGACTCTTCATCGCTTCATATGGACTTTAGCATAAGCCATTAAAATCCTTACTAAGATAACTTTGACTCAAGACATGCATATGCAAAAACAATGCACAATAACATATATCATAACCTCAATGCACCACTTTGCATTCATCATGTGTCAACGAGACAACGTAAAATACATGTTACCTCGGAAATATCCCTTTATCTGATTTTCTTAAAACCAGCTTCCTTGGCACATAACACACGGAGTGCCAGACATCCCCATAAATGTCATCCTATCGTGTTCCACACGATTCCTGCAACCACAATGGTTAGCAATACCACTTTTCATATCATAAGAGCACATAAACAATTTGTTATGTCATACAACATTAATGCCATCATGCATAAATATGTGCTATCAATAACTTCCTAGGCCCTTAACAGCCCCAATGAGCAACCACTGCTCTGATACCACTAATGTAAGGACCCCAAGCCCTTAAAACCTTGATTAGTGTATTAACCACTATGTGTGGTACATGCTTTCTATAAAATGTCAATCGGGAAGCTCTGATGATACTTAATCATTGCCTGTCAATAAAAGACTCATATGTTTGCCCTTTACCAACCCCTTGGTGCCACTTTTCACATTGTAAACTTTTACAAAAATTTGGGCAGAGTCTCCCCATAAATAGAGCTATCCCAAAACAGAGTACAACACATAACAAAATTCCCGGCCAGGGAACACATAATACTCAACAGAAAGCAGTAATACAAGTAGATTCCCAGCCAGGGAAGACACCACACATATGTCAACAAAAGTGGGTTCCAACACCCACATAATACACCAATGACTCTCATATCATTCTAGCAATTCAACCTAATTGCATGCAACCTTAAATGAAAGAGAGAAAGGCTCATGCCTTTATATACAATCCATATACAAGTATAATCGTGCTCACATGCGAGCATCATGAATATGAATATGTATAAATCCTCAGGTGTATATATAGGTACTCTATACGATACCGTGCTCCATCAAGCCCTGGTACCACGATCCTGGGAGTACCTCAAATCAACAGCTCGAGCTCAGCTCCATAGCCATCGATGTACCTGTCCACCTGTCCCAACAGAGACAGCCCCCAACGGGGTGAGCATACCAATACACAAAATCCCATAATCATAATAATGAAATTCATAATTTACAACAAAGGTAAATGCTAATGAATTTAAATGATACTCCCTGGATGGCAACATCCTCATCCGGGATTCCGTGTACTGTCCCTGTTCTCACAACATCAAACTCATCAAATCTCATAAATCAGTAAATCAACACATTGATTTACACATCGCATGCCTGATCCTCGAATATCAACATATAGTGATTACAAATTCATTAAACATGCAATTACAGATATCACAATATCTAATACTGATTTCACAACCTTGCTATCAATCACAGATAGCTCAAATGCCTTAGCATTTATTTTACCAATCCTTCATTATACTTAGACATCTCAAGTGTCTTATAATGAATACATGAGTCTACAAACCTAGACATCTCAAATGTCTTATAATGAATACACGATTCTACGAACTTAGACATCTCAAATGTCTTACGAAGAATACATGATTTTACAAACCTAGACATCTCAAATGTCTCATAATATAGTCATATAAACCCAGTACCCCATATATCATACAAGAGTCATCCTACTCTAGTGTCACGCACGCTACAAGCGGCGATATCAAGATTTGGGTCATTCCTTGGCTATATCAACATGTATGTATAACCATACGCAAAACATTCAATGCAATCAAAAACACCTTATGCATTTCACATATATATAGTAATGCTCGTACGTCGCACGTACCTTAAATCTCCGAAGTCCGAGCCAAGCCTTGCTCGAGTTCCATGCCCCGAGGAATGATGTGCTAACACGATAAAATAATTCACAATTATTTACGAACATGTAACCTATGCTCAAGCACACCCATATCCCTCACAACATTGTCAATACACGACAATTATCCTCTTAAAAGACCCGGGGTAGGGTACATGCAGGGAAGGAAATAAATGAGACAATCGAAATTTGTTCAAGAATGCCCTACAAAAATCGAACCTAAATCTCACAATTTCGAACCCAATAAAATACCATAATTCATCTAAAATGTGAATTAATCAATCCATAGCATGAATAATCATCCTACATGCCAAACCCCAAAATTTGAAATCCAAATCCCTAAAATTCGAAACCCAAGCCCCTAAAATTCGAAATCCAAGAAGCATCATAATGCATCTACAACATGAATTTATCAATCCATAACAAGAATCACCACAACCCTTCCAAAACCCCCAAATTTCGAACCCACTTCATGCATACAACCAAAATTTCGAACCAATCCCACCAACAACAATAATCCGAACAAATCGAACACAAAAATGGCAGGGAATTGCACGAAAATAACGAAAAAGGGGTTAGGAAGATTACCCAAACGAAAATCGGAAGAAATCGGACCAAAATCGAAGAACCCTAACTTTTGGGGATCGACGCCTTTCTGTAAAATCCGACTCCAGGACGCGACGAAACCTTCAATTGACAGAGGGGAAAGGAGCGCCTCGTCGAGACGAAGCCGTGGGTAGGTCGGACGCGCCCATCGGCGGCCGGACGGCGGCGGGCGCACCGCTTGAAGCCGCGGGGGCAGGGGCTGACGGGAGTGGCGCGCGGGGGGGGGGAGAGAAGAATAAAGGGGCTGAAATGAATTTTTTGTGTAAAATTTTGGGTTTAATTGGTATTTATAGCAAAAATACCCCGAAAAATTAATAGCCCCACAAATACATCATGATTCCTTAAAAATCATCTGTTTTCAAAAACTCTCTCTCTAACTCCAAAACCCTCTACCGGTGCTCACATAGCACCCGAGATTCCGAGACACATCAAAAACCCAACTCTTAGGTTTTACACCGTAATGTGAATACAATCTCAACCTCTGGATCCAACGATCCCAACTGCCCAAATAAACGAGCCCAGAAGGCCCAACACCTCGATTAAATCCCAAATCGCCACGTAAAACCACTTTAGGGATTATTAATACTACGGGATTAACACCTATAATCCCTGGTCATCACACTCACAACCCCAAATCTTCATAAAAGACATACTAGGACGCTTCCCAGTCCATATCTCATATGGTGTCTTTTCCACTGATTTAGATGGAACACGGTTCAGTAAGAAAATTGCTGTGTCTAGAGCGTGTCCCCAAAATGATATCGGAAGATCTGCATGACTCATCATTGATCTAACCATGTCTAACAAGGTTCGATTTCTCCTCTCGGATACACCATTCCATTGTGGAGTATACGGAGGAGTGAGTTGTGGGACTATCCCACACTCCTTTAGATAGTCATGAAACTCTTGGCTTAAGTATTCTCCTCCTCGATCTGATCGAAGGATTTTGATACTTTTGCCAAGTTGGTTTTGTACTTCATTCTTGAAATCTTTGAACTTTTCAAAGGTTTCATGCTTATGTTTCATTAGGTACACATACCCATATCTACTGAGGTCATCAGTAAATGTAACGAAGTATTGAAAACCACCTCTAGCTTGTGTACTTATTGGTCCACATACATCACTATGTATTAGTCCCAATAAAACATTTGCCCTTTCAACATGTCCCTTGAAAGGGGCTTTAGTCATCTTGCCCATTAAACAAGATTCGCATGTTTCATATGATTCAAAATCAAATGAATCTAATACTCCATCCTTATGAAGTTTAGATATGCGGTTCTCGTTTATGTGGCCCAAGCGACAGTGCCAGAGATAAGTCGGATTACAATCATTATTTTTAATCCTTTTAGTATTTATGTTATAGATAGGCATATCAAGATTTAATACATAAAGACCATTCACCATTTGTGCACTAGCATAAAACATATCATTTAAATAAATAGAACAACAATTGTCCTTTATTATAAATGAAAAACCATACTTGTCTAAACAAGAAATAGAAATAATGTTTTTAGTAATTGAAGGCACAAAATAACAGTCTTTTAAAATCAACGATAAACCAGAAGGTAAAGCTAAATGATAATCTCCTATAGCTAATGCAGCAACTCTTGCTCCATTTCCAACTCGGAGATCAACTTCACCTTTTGCCAATGTCCTACTCCTTTTGAGATCCTGCACATTTACACAAATGTGAGATCCACATCCAGTATCTAATACCCATGATGAAGAAGTAGATAAATTGACTTCTATAACAAAAATACCTGAAGCGGAAGTCACACTTCCTTTCTTTAGATCCTCCAGATATACTTTGCAGTTTCTTTTCCAATGACCGGTCTCACCGCAATGGAAACAGTTCCCTTCTTTTGCTATCCCTCCCTTTGGCTTCAGTGCAGAAGACTTTGGCTTAGATTTAGCAAAGACCTTCTTTGCTTTCTTGTTGCCTTTAGCTTTGGCCCTTCCTTTGCCTTTATTCACAATAAGGACATTTGTGGCCTTAGTCTTCTTAGTGTTTGCTTCATATGTTCTCAACATACCAAGCAATTGGGGCAGAGTCTTTTCCATATCAGTCATATTGTAATTTACTACAAATTGACTGAAGCTCTCCGGCAACGATTGCAAGATCACATCGGTGGCCAACTCTTGGTCCAATGGAAAACCTAGCTTGTCCAGATTCTCAATGTACCCAATCATCTTGAGCACATGAGTTCCAACTAAGCTTCCCTCTACCATCCTACACTGGAATAACGCTTTAGAGACGTCATACCTCTCTTGTCTAGCTTGCTGTTGGTACAACTGCTTTAAGTGTTCGATCATATCGAACGCCTCCATTTCCTCATGTTGCTTCTGAAGCTCAGAGTTCATAGTGGCAAGCATGAGGCACCCAACATCAAGTGCGTCACTCTGATGCTTCTTGTAAGCATCTTTTTCAGCTCTTGTAGCTGTTAGGGGAGGTTCCTCAGCGAGCAAGGGTTCCTCTAGAACATATTGTTTCTTTTCTTGTTTGAGGACTATCCTCAAGTTCCTATGCCAGTCTAGGAAATTTGTCCCATTTAATTTGTCCTTCTCAAGGACCGATCGCAGTGATAAAGTGCTAGTAACGTTGTTAGTTGCCATGGATATCTACAATATAAATATGCAAAATAAGTTTATGATTTAAATCATTTAACATGGTCTTATATTAAATGATACTCCCACTATTTTATTTGAAAAATATCAACCCTCGAAACTTTTAGTGGGCCAAGATCCATATTTCGCCTAATCTTGAGTTAGCTTTGGCTAATCGCCCAAGACTCGGTTATTTAGGTAGACAACACTTTGTCAATTACATCACATATAATTCTTGGATAGTTGGACGAACAACACTTTGTTCAATTCATCAAATGAATTATGATCCAACCCATGCCTCTAGGTTCCCAATCCTATTGAGATAACCTAGTTAAGTCGTACCCAATTAAAGTATAACGGATATCACTTTTATCCTTTCGCGCCTTACTAAGATTGCCACGGTGCTTTGCTTTGGCAAACCCACACATGTACAATCGAAGTTATTGACGAGTACTTTTATTTGGAAGGCATCTAAAACTTAATATTTTAGAGGGATTTATTGATCTCATGATTAATTTGATAATTTAAAATATGTCCACTACATATAGTTGTATACATATCTACATATATGTGTAATACTATTATCAAACTAAAACATAAGATAAATCATGCATCAACATACATAATTAAAACGTGACATGGTTATAGCCCCTACTAATGAGTTTCTCAAGCCAATGAGAAACTCCTATGAGTCAACCTAAGGTAACTTCATAAGCACCTTCCTTTGGCTCCAATTTGTGAATGGCCTCCTCATCCCGGCACGATGCTCCATCTTCATTGATCACCATCAATAAAATAAACTACACTATTTTACAAGATATAGAATTCCTCGATTCACATTCGAGGGGAACATAGGGGAGGGATTACATTTAGAATAAAATAGAGAAAGGCACGACTCGCAGGTCGTATTATAAATTACAATCATTCACAAATCCTATCTAATAGGTCAAAGGGCTATAACCACGCACCATGCTCAAACAACACATAAAGCATGCATTAACATTTAATTAATTAAATTCTAAACATTTTAAATTTAATTCTAATTAAAACTGTAATATAATTTTTGAAAAATTATCGTACGCTCGGGACATCACATGCCACGAACTAAAGCGACTAAAACACGAACCACCATGGTTCGAACCAAAACCCACGGCTGGACCAATAGTGGGCCTAGGGTTCGAAACCCTAGCCCATGGCCGAGCCATGGTCCATGCGGCGGCTTGGGTGCGGCGCTGCTAGGGTTCCAAACCCTAGCCGCCTTGCACCATGTCGATTCTATCGAGCCATCTTGCACCTTCTCAATACTTTATCGAGCATATAGAGTTCAAAACCCTAGATAGTGCGACGGCTTGACCCATGCTCGAGCCAGGGTCCGAACCCTAGCCCTTAAGCGGCGGCCGAGAGGCTTATTTGACTAGGGTTCAAAAACCCTAGCCTCTTTGATGCGGCGGCCGAGCCATGGTGACTAGGGTTCGAAACCCTAGCACCTAGGTGGCGTCGGCCGTGAGCCTACACGAGCCAATGTTCCGGTTTTTGATCACGAATTATCATATATTTCGATCCGTCAATTATATCATATATATTATCATACGATGATTTTCACAAAATCGATTTTTCCATATCATATATGAAAATACAGTTTTAAATAGCATGCAATATAAATTCTAACATGATTAAACTATTTAACCACATAAAATCCGATATGAGCCTTGTACACGGCTCTGATACCACTGTAAGTAACCCCATGAGCATACAACGCAGCGGAATAAAATTTGGGATTACAAACCAGCGATCTATACATAGGGAATCATATCGGATTAGAGAATTACATAAGAGTCTTACCCTTGTAGCGTGTTTGAGGCCGAATCCACGGAGCTGCACCACGTCCTACGCCTTCTCCGAGTCACTAAGCAAAACTCGATTGGTTTTGCCTCAACGGTATCCACACGATCAAATCGAGTGAAGGGATAGTTTAATATCAAGTTGCTAGACAAGATATTAAACCGGAACCAAAAACCACACTTTGATTCACAATCAAATTGGCACAAAATCGCCAAGAACTACTCGGCTATGAAGTGGCCGAAAGTTCAAGATGATGGTAGCGGCCGAGAGTGATTCTTTTGTGCTAGGTTTTTATGTTATGAATTGTGTCTTCCAATTAAACACCTTGTAATCACTTTTATATAATTAATTAAAGGCTTTCTCAAAGCTTCATGGGCTTAAGCCCATGATTTAATTAATCCTTATGATTATTAATTAAGACTCCTCTTAATTATTTAATTCATCCCATGAATTTAATTTCCCTTCTCGATTTAATCTTTTGTGCGACCCGATAGGATCTCGTAATGTTGGCAGTGACATAAAATCTCATTTTATGTCGCAAGCATTGAGCGGTATCTAGCAACACATCGATGCTACCCAAATTACGAGAATGTCAATGACTCGACATAACCTTTAGAACTTGTGATAATATTAATCATGTAACTTAATCCCTTTGTCCTTTGTGTTTAGATTGAACATGAGTCATGGAATAGTCATACTCGTATATCCAATCTTTATTTCTTGATCCCCAAGTAGAAATAGAATAAACGAATAAGCTCGATATCTCATATCGACTCATTCGAGCATGGCCATGCATTTTAGTTCTCACTTGATCAAGGGCCAAACACATCTCCTGTTATATAGGAGGGACAAATCCTATCTCGATCAGTCAACATCCCTCTACATAATTCGTAGTGTATCCAATAGTCGCCTTTATAGTATACCCTGTTACGGGTAACGTTTGACGATATCAAGATACATAACTCCTTATGTTGGGATCTCTGATGATCACAAGTTGTAAGGATTGTATACATTATTATCACTATGAGAATTGCATATGACGATCATATAACTATCCATGTTGCATTCTCATGGTGGGTCTGTCCAGTACATCGTTCTCTAACATGTACCCATATGTTGATTTGATATCTCATATCAATGAACAATTCATCGATCAACATATACTAGTCTCTACGTGTTATCATTATCCCTATTCATGATAATACTTGACTAGGGACATCTTTAAGAATAATACAATATTATTCTAAGGACATTAACATATATATTAATTCACAATGCACAGTTAAAAGAATAATATATAATAATGAATTGCCATTCATAAATCCATAAACATTGTATGTCTTAAACAATCATCTAATGACTTGTCTTAGGGCATATCCCAACAGAAATATATTCGAATATTCGCATAAAATTGAAATTTATCAACAGATAAAAAAACGTCCGTAACTGTGAAAATTTCTCCAAAACTTATTCCAACCAAGAAAATGAAGTTCTTGAGATCTATACTCGAATATTCGCACAAAGTTGAAATTTATCCAAAAATCAAAAAACTTACGTAATTATTGAAAAAATTTCAAAACCTTCTTCAAACAGGAAAAATGATGTACACAAGAATAAGTGTTAAAATTCAACAAATTCAATTGGTTTACAAAGACATACTCGCACACAATCGAAATTTATCAAAAAATCAAAAAATGGTCAAAACTTTGAAAATAGCTCAAAAACCACTTTCAACCGAGAAAATGATGTACTCAAGACCTATACTAAAATATTCGCACAAAATCAAAAATTATCAAAAACTCAAAACACTTATGTAATTTGTGAAAATTTGTCAAAATATTTTTCCAACCATGAAAATGGTGTGCTCATTACTTGATGCTAAAAGTCCCCAAATTGAATTGGTTTAGGATGAAATATATTCGAATATTCGCATAAAATTGAAATTTATCAACACGTAAAAAACGTCCGTAACTGTGAAAATTTCTCCTAAACTTCTTCCAACCAAGAAAATGAAGTTCTCGAGATCTATACTCGATTATTCGCACAAAATTGTAATTTATCCAAAAATCAAAAAACATATGTAATTTGTGAAAATTTCTCAAAACCTTATTCAAATCGGGAAAATGATGTACACAAGAATAAGTGTTAAAATTCAACAAATTCAATTTGTTTACAAAGACATACTCGCACAAAATCGATATTTATAAAAAAATCAAAAAATGTTCATAACTATGAAAATAGCTAAAAAAACTCTTTCAACCAAGAAAATGATGTACACAAGTCCAATACTCGAATATTCGCACAAAATCAAAAATTATCAAAAACTCAAAAAACTTATCTAATTTTTTGAAAATTTCTCATAATATTTTTCCAACCAAGAAAATGAGGTACTCATAACTTGATGCTAAAATTCCCCATATTGAATTGGTTTAGGATGAAAAATATTCGAATATTTGCATAAAATTGAATTTATTAACAGATAAAAAAACGTCTGTAACTGTGAAAATTGCTGGAAAACTTCTTCCAACCAAGAAATGAAGTTCTCCAGATCTATACTCGAATATTCGCACAAAATTGAAATTTATCGAAAAATCAAAAAACTTACGTATTTTGTGAAAATTTCTGAAAACCTTCTTCAAACAGGGAAAATGATGTACATAAGAATAAGTGTTAAAATTCAACATATTGAATTTGTTACAAAGACATACTCGAACAAAATCGATATTTATCAAAAAATCAAAAAATGTTCAAAACTATGAAAATAGCTCAAAAACCTCTTTCAGCAAAGAAAATGACGTACTCAAGACCTATACTCGAATATTTCCACAAAATCAAAATAAAATTTAAAACTCAAAAAATCTTATGTAATTTGTGAAAATTTCTCAAAATATTCTTCCAACCAAGAAAATAATGTACTCATGACTTGATGCTAAAATTCCCAAAATTGTATTTGTTTAGGATGAAATATATTCGAATATTCCCATAAAATTGAAATTTATCAACTGATGAAAAAACGTCCGTAACTGTGAAAATTGCTCCAAAACTTCTTCCAACCAAGAAAATGAAGTTCTCGAGATCTATACTCGAATATTAGCACAAAATTTAAATTTATCCAAAAATAAAAAAACTTACGTAATTTGTGTAAATTTCTCAAAACCTTATTCAAATAGGGGAAATGATAAATTTTCACAAATTACGTAAATTTTTTTATATTTAGATAAATTTCAATTTTTTGCTAATATTCGAGTATAGATCTCGAGAACTTCATTTTCTTGGTTGGAAGAAGTTTTGAAGCAATTTTCACAGATACGGACGTTTTTTCATCTATCAATAAATTTCAATTTTATGCGAATATTAGAATATATTTGTTGGGAAAACGATTTCTAAGTTTTGGTGATTACAAACACCTACTGGATATTAAAGATCAACCGGATGCTAAAGACCTACCGGATATTAAAGTCTCACCGGGTAAAGCCATCAACCGGATAGAGACATCAACTGGAAGAAGACATCAACCGGATGAAGTCATCAACCGGATGAAGTCATCAACCGGATGAAGACATCAACCGGATGAAGTCATCAACTGGATGAAGTCATCAACCGGATGAAGACATCAACTGGATAGATACCAACCGGACAAGCTATCAACTGATAAAGACACTAACCGGATGAAGACATCAACTGGATAGATACCAACCGGACAAGACATCAACCGGATGAAGACATCAACTGGATAGATACCAACCGGACAAGACATCAACTGGAAGAAGACATCAACTGGATAAAGTTATCAACTGGTAAAGACATCAACCGGATGAAGACATCAACCGGGTGAAGATATAAACTGGATAAATATCAACTGCAAAGTCTCTCACTGAACAAGGACATCAACTGGTCTTAAGAGGATGAACGACCAGTTGAACAAAGAAACCAGCAGAAGTCTAAGCAACAAGACAAAGTAAGTACAACATTCTCTGACAAAGGTACAACAGAGCGGCGCACCCTGCTATATCTCCGCCACCATTACCGTCAGAGTGAAAAGAGCCGTTGTTTTCCAAAATAGGAAAGAAGACAACAGGTATTTGGAAAGCTAATCCATTCCATATACAAAAAGGCTACCGTTGGACAACAAAACCTATAAATACGTCCAAACAGAGAATGAAGAAGTGCTGAGCAACTTTCAAACTAAGAGAAATACTTCAAAGCAAGAAAGCTATACGACTGATATTTCAAACGTTCAGCAAAGAGCAGACAAACCGCAAAACTGAATCTGTGACAGATTATTTTCAATTGAAGTCTGCTGCTCAGAAACTCTCAAAGCTTGAAAGTTTTATTCTGTAGAGAGTGTTGTAAAATCACTTGTATCCAAAAGATAAGAAGAGTGTGATTGCTAGGAGTTTAGGCCAAGTGTGTTAGTGCCTAAGGAGGTTGTATACTGTAAAGTGTAAACCAAGTCTTCTAGTGAATCCTTCCTGCAAAGGAAGAAGGGGAGACGTAGAAGCGTTGTGCTTCGAACTTCCAGAAACAACTCTCGTGTTATTCGTTTATTGCTTTATTACTTTAGTTTTATTCCTCACAAGTTTTGTAGACGTCTTCCGCACTATAATAAGTGTCTTCTGACTTGCCTGTTATTGAGAAGCAACTGTAACACTTAACAGTTTACAGTTAACCAGAAAAGAAATCGAAATTATATCTAGTGTTTATTCAACCCCCCCCTTCTAAACACTACCCCGATCCTAACAAGTGGTATCAGAGCTTAGGTCTTCTCAATCTTGAGAAATTACCATTCACCAAAACTGATGGCCTCATTCAGCAAAATTCCAATGTTCAAGAAAGACGAATATGATGACTGGAGGATCCGCATGCAAGCACATCTAAGTGCTCAAGATGATGATATGTGGTATGTGATCACCGAAGGACCGTTGAAAATCATGAAAGTCAATACAGCTGCTTCTATCACAAGTGGTGATCCACAAATGGTAGAAAAGGAAAGATCTCAATGGTCAAATGAAGACAAGAAAAAAGCAAATCTAGACAATGTTGCTAAAGATATTTTGTTCAAAACTTTGGACAAAAATATGTTTAACAAAATCAAAATGTGCCCAACAGCCAAAGAAATCTGGGAGAAGATTGCTCAACTCTGTGAAGGAAATGATCAAACCAAAGAGAACAAGCTTACTGTGGCTTTGCAGAAGTTTGAGCATATCAAAATGATAAATGGAGAAACTCTCAATGAGTACGATGAAAGAGTGACTGGTATAGTAAATGAACTAAGCAGTCTGGGTAAGGAGTTACCCAACAGAGAAGTCACTCTCAAAGTAATGAGAGGTCTACCAAGAGAATGGGATGTCAAGACCATTGCTATGAGAGAATCGAAGGATATCAACAAGATAGATCTACATGATTTGTTTGCTGATTTAAAAGCCTATGAATTCGAATTAGGCATTCGGGTTGAAGATGAACCAAGTTCAAGTCAACCAACAAAAGCTCTCACTGCATCTGAGTCTCTGCCTACTCCTACTGAAATAACTCCAGAGAAGATGTGTAACGATGCTATGGCAATGTTCGTAAAGAAATTTGGAAAATTCATGAAGAAGAACCAGAGACCTTATCAATCATATCCTCGAAGGCAAAGCTCCAAAGGAAATTCAGAAGAAGAAGAGCGAGTATGCTTCAACTGTCTCAAACCAGGGCACTTTATCGCAGACTGTCCTAAACCCAAAAAGGATGATCACAAAAGAGGATCCAAGGATTACAGAAAATCCAAGGAAACCAGAAGAACATCCAAACGGGACAGAGATCAAAAGGTTTTAGTGGCAGAAGATAGTAAGAGCAAATGGGCTGATTCTGAATCAGAATCAGAGGAGTCAAATAGCTCATCCAGCGAGAGTGAAGACGAAGAAGTCCACTGCTTAATGGCGAATGATGAAAATGAGGTACATGAAACCAACCTATCTGAATTTACACATCATGAACTCACCAATGCATTGCAGGACATGATAAATGAGTATCAGACGCTATACGAATCTTTTGAAAGCTATAAGACTGAGCACTCAATTCCAATTAAAACGCTTGAAAACAAACTTGATTGTGAACAATCAAGGGAGTTGAATTGCTTAAGAGAAGCAGCCAGTCGCCTAGTGAAAGAAAGAGATGAAGCCAAGTGTGCGTACCAGAAACTCAGCAAACTGGTTAGCACTTGGAATGCGTCGACTACCAGAAAGGATGAAATGCTTGAGTCTATAAGGCTTGCTGGTGATTTAACTGGCATAGGCTTTAATAGCAATGACAGCAGATCATCTGGTAATGAGCCTCAACTGTGTCTAACAAAAGGCAAGGTTCAATCAATGAACTTTGTAAGATCTAGCACAGTATATGACCCATATGAACTGGTCAAAGAACCTGTTAAAGCAACACTCATCAAAGAACAGGTACAGCACAGAGGTATCGGTTATGTAGAACCACTCAAAGAAGCTAAACCAAGGCAAAAGTTCAGAAATGAACTTAAAACCACTGGTCGAGCAGCTAGAGAGGTTAAACCCAACTGGTACTACAACTGTAAACCTGTTCAGAAGAGGTATATGCTAAATAATAGGAACTACAAACCAAAAGCGCATGCATACACATATTATCACACTCCAAAGCTAAAATCATCACCTACATGTATAAATGCACACACATTTCAGAACACACACCGACCTAAGTCATTCAGGGTCATACAAGTGTGGGTTCCGAAAGGACTAATCCTACCAGGACCCAAGTAGGATTGGGTACCAATCAGTCATCGCTTTAATTGCAGGAAACTAGAATGCATCCAGTTCGGAGCTCAGAATGGTTCCTAGACAGCGGTTGCTCTAGACATATGACAGGGAATGCAAGCTTATTGTCTGAACTAGTGGACTCCACTGGACCCAGAATAACGTTTGGAGACAACGCGAAAGGTAGAACCGTAGGTAAGGGTAAGATTATCTACGGTAACCTCATCATTAAAGATATTCTCTTAGTTGAAAATCTATGCTATAATTTGATTAGCATAAGTCAATTATGTGACAATGGTCATTCCGTAGAATTCAATCAGCATTCATGCATAATTAAATCTACTGATGGCAATGTATTACTTATAGGAAGAAGGCATGATAACACATATAAAATTGATTGGAATCTTAATCAGCCTACTTCCTTTACTTGCTTAGCTGCCCAGAATTCTTCCAAAAATTGGCTTTGGCATAAACGGTTGAGTCACTTAAATTTTAAAACTATTGCTAGTCTGCGTAAACTTGATCTAGTTGTTGGACTGCCTCAAATTGAGTTCTCAAAGGACAAGATCTGTGCAGCATGCCAACTCGGTAAGCAAATCAGATCCTCCTTTAAGAACAAAGGGAGTAAATCTTCTTCTCGGTGCCTAGAGTTGCTGCATATGGATCTGTTTGGTCCTATACCAGTAACAAGTCTAGGGGGAATGAAGTACACCCTAGTGTTAATAGACGATTACACTCGTTTCACGTGGGTCTTGTTCCTAAGTGGTAAAGATCAGGCTACTCCAAAGCTGATCAAATTACTGAAAAGACTCCAAAATGAGAAATCGTGTGGGATAGATAAAATTCGCAGTGATAAAGGTACTGAGTTCACCAATCAATCACTCGAATCATATCTAGATGACCTTGGCATTAAACACGAATACTCTGCAGCTAGAACTCCTCAACAAAATGGAGTTGCTGAGCGTAGGAACCGCACTTTGAAAGAAGCTGCGCGAACTATGCTCGCGGAATCAGAAATATCGCAGAAATTTTGGGCAGAAGCTGTCAACACAGCATGTTATACGCAGAACAGATCGATGATTAATAAGCGAGCAAATAAAACCCCTTATGAGATCTGGAATGGCAGTAAGCCAAATATTTCTTATTTCCATGTGTTTGGTTGCAAATGTTTTATTCACAACAATGGAAAGACTCATCTCACCGCCTTTGATGCCAAATCTGATGCTGGAATATTTCTTGGCTATTCTACAGTTAGTAAGGCATTCAGAGTATTTAATAATAGAACTCTTAATGTAGAAGAATCAGTGCATGTAAAATTTGATGAACCTACTGACTGTACACTATCCGATATACAAATAAACAACTTGAGTAATCGACTGGAAAGCACTTATATTGACGAAAATGTTGATGATGAGATTGATTACAGAAGCAGGGCTGACTGCTCCTTAGAACCAGAAATCCCTGAAGCTCAAGCAGAGGAGTCTGCTGGCCAACAAGCACTGCAGCCAGCCATCAATGAAACAGTGGCATCCACCTCTACTGCAGTTGAAGGAACCAATGAGAAAGATGGGTCAATCAGAATCTCTGATTTACCTACCCACATCCAGTCAACTGAAGAACTCAACCCACTAGGACCTTCGCTCCGGTGGAAGAAGGATCATCCACCCGAGCAGGTCATCGGTAACCCTCTTGCTCCTCTACGCACCAGAGGACAAATGATTAACGAATTTCTTCATGCTGCATTCATATCTCATATAGAACCTAAGAAGATTGATGAAGCTATATTAGACCCAAGTTGGGTAGAAGCAATGCAGGAAGAACTAAACCAGTTTGAGCGAAACAGAGTATGGTATCTAGTACCACGACCACAGCATCACACTGTAATTGGCACCAAATGGGTATTTAGAAATAAATTAGACGAAAATGGAACAGTAATTAGAAATAAAGCAAGATTAGTTGCACAGGGCTACAGACAGGAAGAAGGCATTGATTTCGATGAAACCTTTGCCCCTGTAGCACGATTAGAAGCAATTCGCATATTTCTTGCATTTGCTGCATTTAAAGACTTTAAAGTCTATCAGATGGATGTTAAGAGTGCATTTCTTAACGGCAAACTCCAGGAAGAAGTTTATGTTGAACAACCTCCTGGATTTGAAAACCATCAGCAGCCATCTCATGTTTTCCGACTGAATAAAGCTCTGTATGGTCTAAAGCAAGCTCCCCGTGCCTGGTATGAAACTTTATCAAAATATTTGACAGAGCACAACTTTGTTATTGGCACGGTGGACAAGACCCTTTTTAAATTTACAAAGGGAGATCATACGTTGCTAGTTCAAATATATGTTGATGATATTATCTTCGGGAGTACTAACCCAAAACTGTGCGAAAGATTTTCTAAAATCATGCAGGAACAATTCGAGATGAGCATGATGGGAGAGTTATCATTTTTCGTAGGATTGCAAGTCAAGCAATCTAGTGAAGGAATTCTGATAAATCAGTCCAAGTACACCAAAGAGCTACTGAAGAAATATGGAATGAGTACCAGCTCAGCTGCTGCTACACCAATGAGCTCATCCGCCAAACTCGACTTGGACAATTCAGGAATACCAGTCGAAGTCACAATGTATCGTGGCATGATCGGATCTTTACTATACTTGACAGCCAGCCAACCCGATATTATGTTTGCAGTATGTATGTGCGCCCGGTTTCAAGCAAATCCCAAGCAGTCGCACTTCACTGCTGTCAAGAGGATCCTAAAATACTTAAAAGGAACCGAGAATGTTGGTCTATGGTATCCAAGAGACTCAACTTTTAATCTCATTGGATACTCAGATGCTGACTATGCTGGATGTAAAATTGACAGGAAAAGCACCAGTGGATATTGTCAATTTCTTGGTGATCGGTTAATATCATGGGGATGCAAGAAACAGACATCCATCGCAACCTCTACTGCAGAGGCAGAGTACCTTGCTGCTGGAAGCTGCTGTGCCCAACTACTCTGGATTCAGCAACAACTCAGAGACTATGGAATTGAGTCCACAGAGGCTCCTATTTTCTGTGACAATACGTCTGCCATTGCCATTACATACAATCCAGTTCTTCATACTCGTACTAAACATATTGACATTCGTCATCATTTCATCAGAGATCATGTTATGAAGAAGGAAATACGGCTGGAGTACATTTCCACAGAACAACAGGCAGCAGACATCTTCACAAAACCCCTACCGGACGCTAAGTTTTCTTACTTTCAAAATATTCTTGGTTTAATTGAAATTACTTCTTGATTATTTTGATTGGGTAATGGATTCAGGGGGAATTTGTTAGTTTAATTGCATTTATTTAGGGGGAATTTCTGTTTTAATTTTATCATGGTTATTTAAGCTAAGCTGGTAATACAATGGTCAACTGCAGTGGGAGTATTCGTACCAGTAGGACTCTGCATCCAGTAGATGTTTTCCTACCAGTCGAACCCCACATACCAGTTGATGTTACCAAATAAGCTTTGACAAAAATAACCCTCGATACTAATTAACCTAATGAACGTCGGAATTCAAAATTACTTTTGTGTAAAATAAATTATTTCACTCCCGCCTAAATCCTGTCCTTTTATTTTTGGTTAAAATCTTTCTAATCGTTAGATGATTGCCACGTATACATGTGTCCGCTCATCTACAGTACGACGTTACATATACTTCCTTTTTCACCGCCTTTAGTTTTTCTCTTCTCTTCATCTTCTCCAAACATCTTACTGCTACAATCGTTTCTTTCAGAAAATTTCCTTTAACAGATTGCTGCTGCTTCTTCACCTAAATCATTCAAAATGACAAAGACTGTTCAACCGAGTTTTATCACAAATGCTGTTCACGTCGACTTTAACTCCATATACACTTCATCTGATGAGGAAACAAAGGATTTAATTCAAAAGCTGGATTCCTCAGGGCTATTAGTGATCCTAAGCCAGGCTCCCTCATTTTACCAGGATGAACTACAAGAATTCTTTGCCACAGCAACTGTTGTGGATGACACCGTTGTGGCATCCATCTCTGGGCAGTCAGTCACCATCACTCAACCAGAGTTTGCCACTCATCTATGCCTACCCTCCACTGGACTCTCTGACTTTTCGACTATTCCGGCAGACCTGAGAGAAGAGATGCGGCTTACAGTGTCGGACTCTGACCATCGTATTCAACGACCTCCCTTCAGGAAGGTATTAATGAAGAGCCACTATCGACAACTGGCAGACATCATCTCAAAGGGGATCCTCTGTAAGGCAGGATCATTTGATATAATTACCCCTGAGAAGTTTGACGTCATGAGCGCCATATGCAAAGGGTTGGAGATCAACTGGTCAGCTGTACTATTTCAAATACTGACTAGTCTCGTCGTATCTGGCAAAGGTCAATCCGGTTTTGCTCTCCCTCTAAGCAGTCTATTTGAGAGCAAACACATCAAGACAGGAGCTCTCTCTCATCTTCATCCAGGGAGACTCATCACTCACAAATACCTTCAGCTTCATCGCCAACGAAGTGGCAGAGAAGGTGGAGCCACAAAGCGCCGTTTGACTCAAGTCATTAGTGACTCGGAACAGACTGTCTCTGAATCCGCTGAGTCTCCTCCTCCTCCTCCTCCTCCTAAGAAGCCAAGGACCAGAAAAATTGCTCCTCTAGTTGCCCGTCAGAGAGACACTGCCACATCTGACACTATCTCCTCTGCCGGACCTACAGGTGTTATTTCTGACAGAGAACCCAGCCCTGTCATCCCTTCAACTGGGGAACCCACTGCTGTATTAGCCATGGTGTCTGCTCCATTAATAGACACTCCTTCAGCTCAGGTGAGCTCTCAGCAGGCTCCAGGCTCCATCAGCTTCAGGACACCCAAGTCTACGTGTCCTTACTGTCATCCCAAGGCCACTCCAGCTGACAAAGGAAAATCTCTTATTGCTCCAGTGTCCACTCCTGTTGCATTCGAGATTCAAATGGTCATGGATGCCGTTAACGCCCAACTGGAATCCCAACTGGAGATTTTTGATCGTTGGGTAAAGGCTCGAGTACAGGTTCGCTTTGATGATATCGACCCAATTCTGGCTCAGGCAAAGCAAGATGAAAACAAAATCCTGACCTATCTTCAAATCCCCGAACCTGAGAAAAGTTTGAAGCTGCGTGATGTCTTTAACTATGTGGGCGGACTCCAAGCTCTTGTTACATCCCGCGTTCAAATGTTTGATGGCCATTCAAGAACAGCGAATCATGATCGAGCAGTTCTAAACGCTCTAGGCCTCAAGCTGGAAATGGCTGAGCTTGCTCTTCATGATCTTCGCATATCCACTGGGATTCATACATGCTCCTCTTCTGAAATTATTGCAAGCCCTGATCAGCCAGATCTACAAATGGCTATTGCAAATTTAGAGGTTGTCCCTCCTACTGTGGAGCTTACTTCTACTGCTTTGGAGACCTCTCCTACTGGAGCAGACGCCACACCAACAACTTTGGAGGCAGCATCCTCTGCTCCCAGCTCTCCACATGATCAACAGCCCCACCAAATGATTGTTGATCACACCAATGTCGATTCAGTTATTCAGAATGTGGTTCAGCTGGTCACCATCTCCTCTGCAAATAATGAACCAAGTGAATCCTCTCATTCCAATGATCATACTCAAGCGTCTGCTGCTGAGATTGATCAAGACAATGCTGAACTGGATGCTCAGCATGTGAAAGAAACTGGAACTATGGATATAGCTATCTCCGCTTCAACTGCGGCCCCTCATATTGACGCTACTACTTTGCCATCCACTGCAGTCGTCATTGCTCCTCCCAATGCGTTTGCCCCTGCTGCTGATATCCCGATGCTTGCCGGCGATCCGTCCATGGATCAGGAACTATCCGAGGGTTTCTTTGTCTTCACAAACCCTCTGGACGAGCCACCAAACATCGCTGCCCAGCTAGCTCATCTCTCCACCGCTATTACAGCACTGACCCATGATGTTCATAAGCTTAAGCAGGAAGAGAGGGCTGCAACACTTGTTTTAGGAACTCTTCAGCAGCAAACGGGCTCTAAATTTCAGCAAGTCTACGCTGACCTAAGTAGTTTAACTACTACTGTCACTAGACTTCAAACCTTTGCTGAGAATGCGGTTGCAGAAGCAGTTTCTCATATTGGCCAGGCGCGTCTTCAGATCAATCAGAACAATGAATCTCTTCATACTGCCACCTCAATGGCTCTTGGAGAAAAGATTGACGACGCCAAAAAGATTTTGACTGATCAATTGGCCACCATGCAAGCAGCGTTTGCATCTCAAATTCAAGATATCTGCAACAGTCTGCCTGCTGCTCCTAAAATTATCCGCAGGCTGCCTGAACCCAGTCGAACTGCTCCCTCTTCTCAGAGAGCATCAAGTTCAGCTGCTCATTCATCCCCTGCAACTGGAGCACTCCCTCAGTCCAGACCCACTGCTCAACAAAGATCTCGAAGTCCGCGCCAACCGCCTACCGAAAAACGCGACTATACCAAACATTGGTTAGGGCGCAAATAGTATCACTTTCTGACTCACTCTTACTTACTCCTATTTACTTACTGTGTTAAATTGATTGTCTCTCTGTATTCACTATTTAACATAAATGCATTCACATTTATTGCTACCTTGTTTTTCCTATAAATAGAGGTTCTTGTTTGATCACATAACACACATTCACTCATCATGCTTACCTTTAAGTTATTTCTCATTCCCTGGTTTTCTGTTAGATCCTTTCCTGCTTCATGGGTTTATTACTTATCTAAATCAACCCCTCATGGGTTGATTACTTATCTAACCCAGCTCTGATAAGCTTCAGCGCTTTGATCCTGTTCTGGTGCTCCTCATCAGTCGGGAACTACTAACAGCAGATGCCTGGGTGCTGATGACAAAAAGGGGGAAGATAGAGATAGAGTATTCTCAACAGAGATAGAATATTTTTATTAGGTGATTCCATAAAAACTAAAGGAGCTGCCTGATGAATATTCATATGACTCTTCCTCTTCCCGACATTCTCTCTGAAACAAGGTGGATCGAGCTCTTCCTCTCCGCAACTAAGTGAATCGAAGCCCTCCGGTCCACTTTGTTTAATTAAAGAGATATTTGTCATGTATCATCTATTTTATGTAAAACTAGACTTGTCTTAGACTCTATTCAAAGTGTAAGAATTCATCTTATATAAAGATGAATCTCTCTCAATTGTCCAGTTTGATTACAACTTGTAATCTGCTTATATTTAATGAAAATTTCTTTTTCATGATGTCTTCAAGCATTTTCAGGACTTTTATCTTATTTACTCTAGTAGGAAATCGATTACTGCTTAGTTTTGTCATCACCAAAAAGGGGGAAATTGTTGGGAAAACGATTTCTAAGTTTTGGTGATTACAAACACCTACTGGATATTAAAGATCAACCGGATGCTAAAGACCTACCGGATATTAAAGTCTCACCGGGTAAAGCCATCAACCGGATAGAGACATCAACTGGAAGAAGACATCAACCGGATGAAGTCATCAACCGGATGAAGTCATCAACCGGATGAAGACATCAACCGGATGAAGTCATCAACTGGATGAAGTCATCAACCGGATGAAGACATCAACTGGATAGATACCAACCGGACAAGCTATCAACTGATAAAGACACTAACCGGATGAAGACATCAACTGGATAGATACCAACCGGACAAGACATCAACCGGATGAAGACATCAACTGGATAGATACCAACCGGACAAGACATCAACTGGAAGAAGACATCAACTGGATAAAGTTATCAACTGGTAAAGACATCAACCGGATGAAGACATCAACCGGGTGAAGATATAAACTGGATAAATATCAACTGCAAAGTCTCTCACTGAACAAGGACATCAACTGGTCTTAAGAGGATGAACGACCAGTTGAACAAAGAAACCAGCAGAAGTCTAAGCAACAAGACAAAGTAAGTACAACATTCTCTGACAAAGGTACAACAGAGCGGCGCACCCTGCTATATCTCCGCCACCATTACCCTCAGAGTGAAAAGAGCCGTTGTTTTCCAAAATAGGAAAGAAGACAACAGGTATTTGGAAAGCTAATCCATTCCATATACAAAAAGGCTACCGTTGGACAACAAAACCTATAAATACGTCCAAACAGAGAATGAAGAAGTGCTGAGCAACTTTCAAACTAAGAGAAATACTTCAAAGCAAGAAAGCTATACGACTGATATTTCAAACGTTCAGCAAAGAGCAGACAAACCGCAAAACTGAATCTGTGACAGATTATTTTCAATTGAAGTCTGCTGCTCAGAAACTCTCAAAGCTTGAAAGTTTTATTCTGTAGAGAGTGTTGTAAAATCACTTGTATCCAAAAGATAAGAAGAGTGTGATTGCTAGGAGTTTAGGCCAAGTGTGTTAGTGCCTAATGAGGTTGTATACTGTAAAGTGTAAACCAAGTCTTCTAGTGAATCCTTCCTGCAAAGGAAGAAGGGGAGACGTAGAAGCGTTGTGCTTCGAACTTCCAGAAACAACTCTCGTGTTATTCGTTTATTGCTTTATTACTTTAGTTTTATTCCTCACAAGTTTTGTAGACGTCTTCCGCACTATAATAAGTGTCTACTGACTTGCCTGTTATTGAGAAGCAACTGTAACACTTAACAGTTTACAGTTAACCAGAAAAGAAATCGAAATTATATCTAGTGTTTATTCAACCCCCCCTTCTAAACACTACCCCGATCCTAACAATATTTCCTCCTAAACCAATACAATTTGGGAAATTTTAGCATCAAGTCATTAGTACATCCTTTTCTTGGTTGGAAGAAAATTTTGAAAAATTTTCAAAAATTACGTAAGTTTTTTGATTTTTTGATTGCGAATATTCGAGTATAAGTCATGAGTACATCATTTTCTTGGTTGAAAGAAGTTTTTGAGCTACTTTCACTGTTATGAACATTTTTTGATTTTTTGATAAATTTCGATTTTGTGCGAGTATGTCTTTGTAAACCAATTGAATTTGTTGAATTTTAACACTTATTCTTGTGTACATCATTTTCTCAGTTTGAAGAAGGTTTTGAGAAATTTTCACAAATTACGTAAGTTTTTTGATTTTTGGATAAATTTAAATTTTGTGCTAATATTCGAGTATAGATCTCGAGAACTTCATTTTCTTGGTTGGAACAAGTTTTGGAGCAATTTTCACAGTTACGTACGTTTTTTAATCAGTTGATAAATTTCAATTTTATGGGAATATTCGAATATATTTCATCCTAAACCAATTAGTTTTGGGGAATTTTAGCATCAAGTCATGAGTACATCATTTTCTTGGTTGGAAGAATATTTTGAGAAATTTTCACAAATTACGTAAGTTTTATTGATTTTTTGATTGCGAATATTCGAGTATAAGTCATGAGTACATCATTTTTTGGTTGAAAGAAATTTTTGAGCTATTAGCTGTTATGAACATTTTTTGATTTTTTGATAAATTTCGATTTTGTGCGAGTATGTCTTTGTAAACCAATTGAATATGTTGAATTTTAGCACTTATTCTTGTGTACATCATTTTCTCTGTTTGAAGAAGGTTTTGAAAATTTTTCCCAATTTACGTAAGTTTTTTTTATTTTTGGATAAATTTCAATTTTGTGCGAATATTCGAATATAGATCTTGAGAACTTCATTTTCTTGGATGGAAGAAGTTTTGGAGCAATTTTCACAGTTACGGACGTTTTTTTATCTGTTGATAAATTTCAATTATATGCGAATATTTGAATATATTTCATCTTAAACCAACAATTTGGGGAATTTTAGCATCAAGTCATGAGTACATCATTTTCTTGGTTGGAAGGATATTTTGAGAAATTTTCACAAATTACATAAGTTTTTTGAGTTTTTGATAATTTTTTATTTTGTGCGAATATTCGAGTATAGGTCTTGAGTACATCATTTTCTTGGTTGAAAGAAAATTTTGAGCTATTTTTTATAGTTATGAACATTTTTTGATTTTTTGATAAATTTTGATTTTGTGCGAGTTTGTCTTTGTAAACCAATTGAATTTGTTGAATTTTAACACTTATTCTTGTGTACATCATTTTCTCTGTTTGAAGACGGTTAGACAAATTTTCACAAATTATGTATGTGTTTTGATTTTTGGATAAATTTCAATTTTGTGCGAATATTTGAGTATAGATCTCGAGAACTTCATTTTCTTGGTTGGAAGAAGTTTTGGAGCAATTTTCACAGTTACGGAGATTTTTTTATCTGTTGATTTTCAATTTTATGCGAATATTCGAATATATTTCATCATAAAAACATTCAATTGGCGGAATTTTAGCATCAGGTCATGTGTACATCATTTTCTTGGTTGGAAGAATATTTTGAGAAAGTTTCACAAATTACATAAGTTTTTTGAGTTTTTGAAAATTTTTGATTTTGTGCGAATATTCGAGTATAGGTCTTGAGTACATCATTTTCTTGGTTGAAAGAAGTTTTTGAGCAATTTTCACAGTTGTGAACATTTTTTGATTTTTTGATAAATTTCGATTTTGTGTGAGTATGTCTTTGTAAACCAATTGAATTTGTTGAATTTTAACACTTATTCTTGTGTACATCATTATCTGTACAAGGTTTTGAGAAATTTTCACAAATTACGTAAGTATTTTCATTTTTGGATAAATTTAATTTTTTTGCTAATATTCGAGTAGAGATCTAGAGAACTTCATTTTCTTGGTTGGAAGAAGTTTTGGAGCAATTTTCACAGATACGGACGTTTTTTCATCAGTTGATAAATTTCAATTTTATGAGAATAGTCGAATATATTTCATCCTAAACAAATTCAATTTGGGGAATTTTAGCATCAAGTCATGAGTACATCATTTTCTTGGTTGGAAGAATATTTTGAGAAATTTTCACAAATTACGTAAGTTTTATTGATTTTTTGATTGCGAATATTCGAGTATAAGTCATGAGTACATAATTTATTGGTTAAAAGAAGTTTTTGAGCTATTTTCACTGTTATGAATATTTTTTGATTTTTTGATAAATTTCGATTTTGTGCGAGTATGTCTTTGTAAACCAATTGAATTTGTTGAATTTTAACACTTATTCTTTTGTACATCATTTTCTCTGTTTGAAGAAGGTTTTGAGAAATTTTCCCAAATTAAGTTAGTTTTTTTTAATTTTGGATAAATTTCAATTTTGTGCGAATATTCGAGTACAGATCTCGAGAACTTCATTTTCTTTGTTGGAAGAAGTTTTGGAGCAATTTCACAGTTACGAACGTTTTTTTATCTGTTGATAAATTTCAATTTTATGCGAATATTTGAATATATTTCATCTTAAACCAACAATTAGGGGAATTTTAGCATCAACTCATGAGCACATCATTTTCTTGGTTGGAAGGATATTTTGAGAAATTTTCACAAATTACATAAGTTTTTTGAGTTTTTGATAATTTTTTATTTTTTTGCGAATATCGAGTATATGTCAGAGTACATCATTTTCTTGGTTGGAAGAAGATTTTGAGCTATTTTTACAGTTAGGAACATTTTTTGATTTTTTGATAAATTTCGATTTTGTGTGAGTATGTCTTTGTAAACCAATTGAATTTGTTGAATTTTAACACTTATTATTGTGTACATCATTTTCTCTTTTTGAAGAAGGCTAGACAAATTTTCACAAATTACGTATGTTTTTTTTATTTTTGGATAAATTACAATTTTGTGCGAATATTCGAGTATAGATCTCGAGAACTTTTTTCCACCATCGTGGGAAGAAGTTTTGGAGCAATTTTCACAGTTACGCACATTTTTTTATCTGCTGATAAATTTCAATTTTATGCGAATATTCGAATATATTTCATCTTAAACCAATTCAATTTGGGGAATTTTAGCATCAAGTCATGAGTACATCATTTTCTTGGTTGGAAGAATATTTTGAGAAAGTTGCACAAATTACATAAGTTTTTTGAGTTTTTGATAATTTTTTATTTTGTGCGAATATTCGAGTATAGGTCTTGAGTACATAATTTCTTGGTTGAAATAAGTTTTTGAGCTATTTTCACAGTTGTGAACTTTTTTTGATTTTTGAAAAATTTCAATTTTGTGCGAGTATGTCTTTGTAAACCAATTGATTTTGTTGAATGTTTGTACATTGTTTTGAGAAATATTCACAAATTACATAAGTATTTTCATTTTCGGATAAATTTCAATTTTTTGCTAATATTCGAGTATAGATCTAGAGAACTTCATTTTCTTGGTTGGAAAAAGTTTTCGAGCAATTTTCACAGATACGAACGTTTTTTCATCTGTTGATAAATTTCAATTTTATTTGAATATTCGAATATATTTCATCCTAACCCAATTCAATTTGGGGAATTTTAGCATCAAGTCATGAGCACATCATTTTCTTGGTTGGAATAATATTTTTAGAAATTTTCCCAAATTACGTAATTTTTTTGATTTTTTGATAATTTTTGAATTTGTGCGAATATTCGAGTATAGGTCATGAGTACATTATTTTCTTGGTTGAAAGAAGTTTTTGAGCTATTTTCACTGTTATGAACATTTTTTGATTTTTTTATAAATTTCCATTTTGTGCGAGTTGATAGCTTTTATTTTAAACAATATTTTTCAGTGTAGCAATTTTATACCGCAAGTGCACGGTGTCAAGTTTTAGTATAGATAGGAAGAATACGGATTGTCGAACCCACATGGACTAACAAGCAAGTATCAAATAAGATGCTTTTAACTATATTTAACCTACGAAATTGAATTAATAATTAAACTACTAATTAATTAAATTAACTACTAATCCAACCAAGTCAATAAAAGTAAACGAGAAAAATCCACTAGAGAAGATTATCGAGACTTTGGCTCACCAATGAAATCCCCTACAATTCTCGATTGAATATCCAAATATTTCTAAGGTGACGAGTTTTCCTAATGCATTCGTTATACTTTGGTCCAGTTAGTAACAAGTCTAATATTAATGTTGCAGTAAACCACCCCCGTATCCTTATTGAACAATTAATATCGAATAAAGATCTTTGAAAACTACTAGCCTTCGATTTTGGTAAATCTATTGCTATCACACGTGTGCTAGATTTTACTTGGTCCGTCTCAACCTAAAACCCACGGTATAATTTATTATATCATATTGCAATATCATATGGTCAAGTCAATCGCAATAAAGTAATCATTCAAGGGTGATCAATCCCTCAAAAGCATGAAGATCAATAAAAGTCCCTATTTTCGTCCAAGACCTAATATATATAGTGGTAAAGTTTGGACACAAAATAACCAAGAAGGAAACAAAATCTCAAAATTTTTGGGTTTGGCGATCGATCTTCGTCATTTGCCGATCGATCGCGGAAACATTCTGGACAAAATAACCAAATTTTTCATATCCGCGATCGATCTTTGTCATTTGCCGATCGATCGCGGAAATCTGGCGATCGATCTTTGAAGTTGCTGATCGATCGCGGATCTCAAAATCTGCAATCTTGCGATTTGGTCCCTCCTTTTCCATATTTGCTCAGTTTGGTCATTTTTCAGCATTTTAAGCCCATTTCATCCACTTTTATGCATTTGGGCATAGATTCCTGAAATATACAAATATAACCAAAACGTGTAATATTTTCCAGGAATCACTACAAAAACCACTATAAAATCATTGTAAATAAGTGTAAAAATCACACTTATCAACTCCCCCAAACTTAAACTTGATCGTCTCGAGCAAGAAATAAGATCAAATGTAGAGTTCAATTTTGATAATTCAAATAAACCAATTCCCAGTCAATCATGTAGCTCAGACATCTCACTTACAGACAAACAAGAGTCAATCAAAAATGTTCAACAAGTTGTGTTTTTTTTTTCTTAGATCGAGTAACATGTCTCCAAATCAGAATGTGCGTGTGTGCTATTGTCATTTTCAAGTTTCATGCAAATTTCATAGATCAAATCATGCTATTCAATGAAAAGTAAGATTATCTTTGAGCATCCATTGTCCTATTTTCAAACACTTCTCCACTAATGTAGTCACTCCCTAGACTTGGATCAATAGGTCTTTTTAAGCTTGTAACATTAGGCCTAGGTGTTGGCTTCAAAGAAAAGATAGGATAGCACAAAGAAGAGAGTATAAGCATGTAATGTTTATATTTTTAGCACAAAATTGAGCTTCTCTTCTTTTTTCTTTTAGCCTTGGCCACTTTGGGTGAGTTTTTTTTTCAAGGCTTTATCTATCTTTTTTTCTTTCTCATTCATCATTTTTTTCAATAATAAGCTCATCAAAATATAGCAATTTATGTGCATCTAATGAGATTCGCTATACTCCCTTTAGGTAAGGATGAATTCTTTCAATTTAGGCTCATAAAGGTGGGTATAATGAGTTGAAAAAAAAATGTTGAATGGGGGCTAATAGTATGTTAAACATACTCCATTCTTTTGCAATTAGGCTCAAAATGGGACACTAGAGATTGATATATATCATGGTAAGCTTGAAAGGCTCAAACGGTCCAGAGATGGCCTAAATCATTTCCAAGTCAAGTTCATAACTATAAAATTTCGCCTCAAAGTGTCATCATCAAATAGTTTCTAAGGTACTCTAAGATGTTCAAAACAATTCATCAAGTTCACAAAGATTTTCACTACCACAAATGCAATTCACAAGATCGTGACTCAAATGTGCTCAATGTATTCCTCATCTTTGACATGCTAACTCAAAACAAGATATTCACAAACAAGTTTTACAATCATTAAAACTCAAGTTGACATGCATAGTGAGATTAATATCATCATGAAATAGATACCACTACTACGATTCATTCTTTTCTCTCTAATTGAACTCATAAAAAAAAATTTAGCTCTCAAAATAATCGGATGATTCAAGTATCAGTTAAGTACACAACATGCAGATTAAGCATGTAAAACATGCAAGTCACTCCCCAAGCTTAAATCAAACATTGTCCTCAATGTTTAAAAGAATCAAAAGGAAATAGTAAACTCCCCTGATCACGACGCTTGCATGAGGGTTGAGGAAGATTGGTTCCTTAAAGCTCCACTGCTGTAGGGATTCATCGTTCCAATTAAATACCTAGCAAGAGAAGAATGCTAATAAAATAGTCGACTCGAGAGATAGACAAAACGAAAAACAAAAACTGAAAAATAAATAACAAACTAAATTGCAAAAGGATACGCTTGGGTTGCCTCCCAAGAAGCGCTGGTTTCTAGTCGTCGGCTTGACTATCAGAAGCAGCCATCAAAGAGCGGCTGCCCCCATAGTACGTATCGTATGATACCACTAATGGTCTTGATTCAGTATGCCCTCAAGATTGGCATGATTGTAACAGTGTAGGCTCGTCGCTCCAACAACACTTGTCTTGAAGATGTAGGCATAGGAGAATGATTCTTGACTCGACTTAATCTCTTTCAGGATGTAGTGCGGTGAAGTTGGCATCGATGGAAAATATGGATCCACATATAGCATAGAACATGTCTCCATCGATGGGCTCAAATCAGAATCTTCGGAAGTCTCTTCCTTCTCCAACATCACACTCGACTCATCTTCACATGAGAACTCCTCGGATAACATCTTTGAAGTAGGCTCAATCTCTTGAAGAGGCTTAAGTTCCCTTGACTTTTCCACATGAGTAGGATCACTCCCCCAAACTTGGTTGGTTGAGTGATTGATCATCATCATATAACCAAACTCGATTCGTCGCCTCTTGATTGGTAGCTCTCGTCTCTTCCTCCTGGCAGCTAGTTGAAATTGTTTCCATAAGGACCGCCATTTGCTGCTCCAGGTGGCGCATAGAGTTGGTTTGGCAATCCAAACTGTTCTCAGTTAATGCCATGAATCTTATGAATGTATCCTCTAACTGAGTCGTGATGTCTGCCGAACTATCTCTCTTATCTCCTTGATACTCAAATGGTTGGTGCGTATCATTAGGGCAGTGAGGCTCCGGTGGGTATTGGTGATTCCAATCTTGTAGTGAAGGATCACAATGCCAGTGGTAATCGAAGTCCGCCATATCATTGAACAGGTGCAACACACTGTCCTCATCTCTATCAACCAGGGGACTCCCAGTCACCAGTGCTCCGCTGAATACCCATCCTCGTGTCTCTGCATCCAAACCTTTGAAGAAATATTGCAGAAGATTATAGTTCGAAAAGTTGTTATACCGGAATGTGTGCCAATTCATTGAATCTCCCCCACGCTGCATAAAACGGCTCTGAATATTGTTGGATAAATCTTGTGAAGACTTGTTGATGAAGCATCACAAGTACCTCGCAAGAAAAACAAATAAAAAAATTTAATTTTTTTTTCTAAATAAATATATAAAAAAGAAAAAAAAATGGTTAAATTACAGTCAAAACTTCTCGTATGATATTACTAAAATTAGTCCCCGGCAACGGCGCCAAAAACTTGATCGCTTTTATTTTAAACAATATTTTTCAGTGTAGCAATTTTATACCGCAAGTGCACGGTGTCAAGTTTTAGTATAGATAGGAAGAATACGGATTGTCGGACCCACAAGGACTAACAAGCAAGTATCAAATAAGATGCTTTTAACTATATTTAACCTACGAAATTGAATTAATAATTAAACTACTAATTAATTAAATTAACTACTAATCCAACCAAGTCAATAAAAGTAAACAAGAAAAATCCACTAGAGAAGATTATCGAGACTTTGGCTCACCAATGCAATCCCCTACAATTCTCGATTGAATATCCAAATATTTCTAAGGTGACGAGTTTTCCTAATGCATTCGTTATACTTTGGTCCAGTTATAACAAGTCTAATATTAATGTTGCAGTAAACCACTCCCGTATCCTTATTGAACAATTAATATCGAATAAAGATCTATGAAAACTACTAGCCTTCGATTTTGGTAAATCTATTGCTATCACACGTGTGCTAGATTTTACTTGGTCCGTCTCAACCTAAAACCCACGGTATAATTTATTATATCATATTGCAATATCATATGGTCAAGTCAATCGCAATAAAGTAATCATTCAAGGGTGATCAATCCCTCAAAAGCATGAAGATCAATAAATTATACGCAAAGAATTAAAGGAATTCAATCAAATAAATCATCAAATCATAGGTTCATGACAAAGGATTCGCCTAGCCTCGATAAATAATTTGTTCAACATAGTAAATCAAAACAAATCAAAACTAATATTAAAAGACAAGAATAAACTCCCGATGTCGACTTCGTTCGTAGATCCTTGCTCTCTCTCTCGCTTCCTTCTCGATCGTCTCTTGAATCGCCTTGTTGAAGGTGTTCCAAAATCCTAAGATGGTTGATGGATGGAGGTGGATGATGGTGATATGGAGGATGAGTGGATGGAGGCTATTCCTAGGGTGTAAAATCTGATATATAGTGGTGAAGGAGTTTGGTAAAGTTTGGACACAAAATAACCAAGAAGGAAACAAAATCTCAAAATTTTCGGGTTTGGCGATCGATCTTCGTCATTTACCGATCGATCGCGCAAACATTCTCGACAAAATAACCAAATTTTTCATATCCGCGATCGATCTTTGTCATTTGCCGATCGATCGCGGAAATCTGGCGATCGATATTTGAAGTTGCTGATCGATCGCGGATCTCAAAATCTGCAATCTTGCAATTTGGTCCCTCCTTTTTCATATTTGCTCAGAGTGGTCCTTTTTCAGTATTTTAAGCCCATTTCATCAACTTTTATGCATTTGGGCATAGATTCCTGAAATATACAAATATAACCAAAACGTGTAATATTTTTCAGGAATCACTACAAAAACCACTATAAAATCATTGTAAAATAAGTGTAAAAATCACACTTATCACGAGTACGTCTTTGTAAACCAATTGAATTTGTTGAATTTTAACACTTATTCTTGTGTACATCATTATCTCTATTTGTAGAAGGTTTTGAGAAATTTTCACAAATTACAAAAGATTTTTTATCTTTGGATAAATTTCAATTTTTTGCTAATACGTAAGATCTCGAGAACTTCATTTTCTTGGTTGGAAGATGTTTTGGAGCAATTTTCACAGATACAGACGTTTTTCATCTGTTGATAAATTTCAATTTTATACGAATATTCGAATATATTTCAACCTAAACCAGTTCAATTTGGGGAATTTTAGCATCAAGTCATGAGTACATCATTTTGGTTGGGAGAATATTTTGAGAAATTTTCACAAACTACTTAAGTTTTTTGAGTTTTTGATAATTTTTGATTTTGTGCGAATATTCGAGTATAGGTCTTGAGTACATCATTTTCTTGGTTGAAAGAAGTTTTTGAGCTATTTTCACAGTTATGAACGTTTTTTGATATTTTGATAAATTTCGATTTTGTGCGAGTATGTCTTTCTAAACCAATTGAATTTGTTAAATTTTAGCACTCATTATTGTGTACATCATTTTCTGTGTTTGAAGAAGGTTAGACAATTTTTCACAAATTATAAAAGTTTTTTGATTTTTGGATAAATTTCAATTTTGTGCGAAAGAATATTCGAGTACAGATCTCGAGAACTTCATTTTCTTTTTTGGAAGAAGTTTTGGAGCAATTTTCACAGTTACGGGCGTTTTTTTATCTGTTGATATATTTCAATTTTATGCGAATATTCGAATATATTTCATCCTAAAACAATTCAATTTGGGGAATTTTAGCATCAAGTTGTGCGTACATCATTTTTTTGGTTGGAAGAATATATTGAGAAATTTTCACAAATTACATAAGTTGTTTGTGTTTTTGATAATTTTTTATTTTGTGCAAATATTCGAGTGTATAGGTCTTGAGTACATCATTTTTTTGGTTGAAAGAAGTTTTTGAGCTATTTTCACAGTTGTGATCATTTTTTAGATTTTTTGAAAAATTTCGATTTTGTGCGAGTATGTCTTTGTAAACCAATTGAATTTGTCGAATTTTAACACTTATTCTTGTGTATACCATTTTCTCTGTTTGAATAAGGTTTTGAGAAATTTTCACAAGTTGCGCTTTTTGGATAAATTTTAATTTTGTGCGAATATTCGAGTATAGATCTCGAGAACATCATTTTCATGGTTAGAAGAAGTTTTGGAGCAATTTGCACAGTTACAGACTTTTATCTGTTGATAAATTTCAATTTTATGTGAATATTCGAATATATTTCGTCCTAAACCAATTCAATTAGGGGAATTTTAGCATCAAGTCATGAGTACATCATTTTCTTGGTTGAAAGAATATTTTGAGAAATTTTCACAAATAACATAAGTTTTTTGAGCTTTTGATAATTTTTGATTTTGTGCGAATATTCGAGTATAGGTCTTGAGTACATCCTTTTCTTGGTTGAAAGAATTTTTTGATCTATTTTCACTGTTATGAACACTTTTTGATTTTTTGATAAATTTCGATTTTGTGCGAGTATGTCTTTGTAAACCAATTGAATTTGTTGAATTTTAACACTTATTCATGTATATATCATTTTCTCTGTTTGAAGAAGGTTAGACAAATTTTCACAAATTACGTAAGTTTTTTGAGTTTTGGATAAATTTCAATTTTGTGCGAATATTCGAGTTTAGATCTCGAGAACTTCATTTTCTTGGTTGGAAGAAGATTTGGAATAATTTTCACAGTTACGGACGTTTTTTTATCTGTTGATAGATATCAATTTTATGCGAATATTCGAATATATTTCGTCCTAATCCAATTCAATTTGGGGAATTTTAGCATCAAGTCATGAGTACATCATTTTCTTGGTTGGAAGAATATTTTGAGAAATTTTCACAAATTACATAAGTTTTTTAAGTTTTTGATAATTATTGATTTTGTGTGAATATTCTAGTATAGGTCTTGAGTACATCATTTTCTTGGTTTAAAGAAGTTTTTGAGCAATTTTCAGAGTTATGAACATTTTTTGATTTTTTGATAAATTCCGATTTTGTGCGAGTATGTCTTTGTAAACCAATTGAATTTGTTGAATTTTAACTCTTATTCTTGTGTACATCATTTTCTCTGTTTGAAGAAGATTTTGAGAAATTTTCACAAATTACCTAAGTTTTTTGATTTTTGCATAAACTTCAATTTTGTGCGAGTGTAGATCTCGAGAACTTCATTTTCTTGGTTGGACGAAGTTTTGGAGCAATTTTCACAGTTACTGACGCTTTTTTTATCTGTTGATAAATTTCAATTTTTTATGAATATTCGAATATATTTCATCCTAGATCAATTCAAATTTGGGGAATTTAGCATCAAGTAATGAGTACATAATTTTCTCGGTTGGAAGAATATTTTGAGAAATTATCACAAATTACATAAGTTTTTTGAGTTTTTTGATAATTTTTTATTCGTGTGAATATTCGAGTATATGTGATATCCCCGAAATAATTAATTGCAATTAGGGCATTAATTTTGTTTATGTGATATTATGGCAATAATTAGATTATGTGTTGGGACTAATTATCTTAGTAAAATGCTTGTCACATGGTAGGCGTGACCTGGTAGAGCATTTCCGGGTACATGTTATACATGTTGGGATTTGGGTGTTATAATGGTTTAAATGATATGGGTTGTGTCTATTTGGTAATGCATGATTTTAATAGGGATCTTATTGCATTGTGGTAAAATACTTTTAAAATATCATGTTGGGGTATTCTACATACCATGCTTGTGTCTTGGAATACAATTAAAACCCCATATCATGGCTTGGAAGCCACTTGCATGCTTTATATCCCATCACCCTCTCCATCAGCTTTTTGGTCCCTAAACCCCATCCACTCATCCAGAAGCTGCCATTTTCGTTTTTGAAACTAGAGAGGAGGAGAAAGCTTGAAAAAAAGGAGTCTTTGGTGTTTTCTTGCTTGAAACTTAGAGCTCAAGTGGTAAGCTTCCACAATGGTAGAGTTTTGTTGAGTTTTGGTTGGGTTGTAGCTTGTTTTTGAGGTTAAAGGGGGGGTAGATCTTGCTCCAACATCTTGTTTATGTTTGGGAGTTGTATTTTAAGGTTGTTTTGTGGTTATATGTTGAGCATGGGAGTTGTTCTTGGTTGTAGATGAGTTTAAGTGTTGTTGGAAGCTCATACATGGAAGTTCCTCGCTGGAACAGGGCTGCTCGATCGATCGAGATTAGGGTCCGATCGATCGAGCAAAGCAGAGCCTGAACAAGGCGTGAAATGAGCTTACCGATCGATCGGTAATATTTCCCGATCGATCGGTGTGATGTCTCGATCGATCGGTAAAATGGTTCGATCGATCGGTGGAGGCAGTGCTTGGATGCCTATTTTCTCTTCACTTGGCGATCGATCGGGGCTTAGAGGGCGATCGATCGCAAGGCATAAAATGTGGATTTTGGGATTTTGTTTTAAATGATGTTATTTTTGGTAATGGTTCACGTATTGGCTTCTAATATGGATTCATGTGATTGTGTAGAACCATCCCAGGTAGCCACACATCAAAGGAGATAAAGTTCCACAACATCTCCACTTTTGGAACTAAGGTACGTAGTGAGACGTACGAGCATCGGACGGTAAAACGTATTTATTACGCTTTGAATTGGCTATGCATTATGGTTGCACATGTGGTCTTATTTATGCATTATGGTTGCATATATATTTGGAACATGCATTATGGTTGCATGTAATTGTGAGTCGAGGTTATATCACAGTGATGAAGAATACTTGCCGCCTTCATGTCGAGGCGATGATAGAATACTTGCCACTGTCATATTTAGCGATGAAGAATATTTGCCGCAAACATGTCGAAGCGAAGGATCATGCCGCTGTCATGTTGATGCGAGGGATATTATGCCGCTAATATGTCGAAGCGATGGGTATTAATGCCGCTGTCATGTAACGCGAGGGGTATTATGCCACTGATATAATAAGACTGGGATTGACCATTAGTATACATGGAACGGATGCATGTCATGACATATATTATTGGTGTTATAATCAATTAATTGTGATTATGGTACAGGGACAACCAATGGAGCTTTTGTATGTGTTAAGTACAGGAAGTGATTTGCATTTATGGTTTATGCATTGAATTATGATCATACTATTGTGAATATGATTTATATACATGCTCATGGTTTGTGGTTGTTCCTGTAGGTACTTTTGGGCGGACGGGCTAAGGCGGGTTGATGCAGTGAGCCAGTGAGGAGTGCTTTTGGCATAGCAGGCTAAATTTTTGTATAGTCTCTACTCTAGGAGTAGTGTAAAACTATAGGATTAGCATTCATTGGTTGAGAATGTAACTAATCCCTTTTGGAACTTTATTTTGGCACTGTAATTTACTAGCTCAGGGCATCAACACAACCTTTATACTCTGTTATGCATGGAAATTTTTATTTACGCCTTTAATCCGCACTTAAGGAACTAGGGTCCTTACATTAGTGGTATCAGAGCAGTGGTTAGAGAACCCGGGAACGAGTGAAGGGTAGCCTTAGTATGGTTGGCTAGGTGTTTACATTTGGGGCATGTTTATGCATGTGGTGCATATTTATGTATACAATTGGCATACTAACATGCTTGTCATTCATATTGTCTAACGGTTTAGCATATATATATTGTTTGGAATTGTTGTTAACCTGTGTTGCAGCATGGCGGCTATGAATGCGGGAAACCTCAACGAGGAGGTGGGTGATATTGGGAGCGTGAATGCTAGCATCGGGCAGGCAAATCCTTTACCCCAACCTGCTGTGGGCATGGAACCGGTTGCTCAATTACTGTTACCAGGGGAGCTTATCCTGACACAATTCCTGACCTTCCACCCACCCATGTTTGAAGGAACAGAGACAGGAGAAGAGGCCGAAGAGTGGCTGGAGAGACTAGAACAGATTTTTGTATCTGCGCCGTGTGCTAGGACGGCTTGGTTAAGACTGGCAGAATTCCAACTGGCAAAGAAGTCTTCCATGTGGTGGAAGACGACTGTAATGGAATTGAGGGCACAGGGCATGGTAATCGACTGGACTTTATTTCGGACTCGGTTTCTAAACCGATATTTCTCTGCCGCGGCTAGGCAAACTAAGGAGGATGAATTTACGAATCTGAAGCAAGGGAACCTACAGTTTCGGACTACGCCATGCACTACTCATCCTTATTAAGGTATGTTCCACACATTGATACAAATGGGCATGCCAAGATGAGGCACTTTTTGAAGGGGCTGCGACCAGAATTATTTGATCGGGTCATTTCTAACAACCCGACGTCCTTTGATGAGGCACTGGTTAGAGCGGAGTTAGCGGAGATAGGGGTGAGTGCTTATCCTGAGGCCATACCCTCACCAGCTCCATCACAAAGATCAACATCTGAAAATCTGAGGCCCCGAGGAGGATCTTTTAAGTCACGAGGGACTTCTTCTACTCGGTTTGGTGGAAGGAGGCCGGAGGGCCGGAAGCAAGGGGATCGGAAGAGTGGTACATCTACTTATGGGGGACCGGCTCAAGCTAGTAGAGCTGGAGATGTCAAGTGCCACTTTTGTGGAGGGCCACATTTGATGCGAGATTGTTCTGCGTGCTACATTTGTGGCAAGTCGGGCCACATTGCTCGGCGTTGCCCCAACCGGGAAGGACAGACGGATCTCAGGGAAGGTCGAGGGAGGTTTACTAGTAGTACAGTGCAGCAGAGGCCACCGATGGTGCATCGTCAGATGGGAGGACAGGCGATGGGGCCACCTCAGGGACAGGTCTATGCATTGAGCAGGGAGCAGACCGATGCAGCTCCAGAGGAGGTTATAGCTGGTACGTGCCTACTATTTACATTTTCCGCCTTTATTTTGATAGACACAGGTGCTTCGCACTCCTTCGTGTCTGCGGACTTTGTGGCGAGACATCATATGTGCACGTCTCCGTTACCCACGTCTCTATTGGTCTCGACACCCACCGGGAAGAGAGTTGTTGCTGATCGGTTTCTGATGGACTGCCTCATTTATTTTGAGGGCAACGAGATAGAGGCAGATTTGGTTGTTTTGAGTATGTCAGATTTCGACTGCATTGTGGGCATCGACATTCTGAACAGATATCAGGCAGTGGTAGATTGTCGACAGAGGACAGTTCGATTCAGATCTGGTTTGGGAGTTCAGTGGACTTTTTATGGCGACGGGTCTCGTGCGAAGATTCCGTTGATTTCGGCAATCAAAATGTCTCAGTTGTTGGAACGTGGTCACACGGGCTACCTCATCTATGCCGTGGACACGTCGGGAAAGAGCAAAGAGTTAAAGGTTAAGGATATACCAGTGGTAGCGGAATTTGCTGACGTATTCCCGAAGGAGATTCCCGGATTCCCACCGGCAAGGGAAGTCGAGTTTGGGATTGAGTTATTATCGGGGACATCCCCTATCTCCCGTGCACCTTACAGGATGGCACCGGCTGAGCTAAGAGAGTTGAAGGAGCAATTGCAGGAACTCCTTGATAAAGGATATATACGCCCTAGCGTATCGCCTTGGGGCGCACCAGGTCTTTTTGTGAAGAAGAAGGATGGCTCGATGCGCTTGTGCATCGATTACCGGCAACTGAATAAGGCCACGGTAAAGAACAAGTACCCTCTTCCAAGGATCGACGACTTGTTTGACCAGTTGCAAGGTACGAAGCTGTATAGTAAGATTGATTTGAGATCCAGGTACCACCAGATACGGGTCAGGGAGGAAGATGTGCAAAAGACAGCATTTAGGACTCGGTATGGGCACTACGAGTTCTTGGTAATGCCGTTTGGTGTGACGAACGTCCCGGCTGTCTTTATGAGCTTGATGAATCGGGTATTCCAACCCTATCTGGATCAGTTCGTCATTGTGTTTATTGACGATATACTCATCTACTCCCGGAGTGAGGAAGAGCATGTGAGACATTTGAGGACAGTGCTCCAGATCCTCAGAGATCACCAGTTATATGCCAAACTCAGTAAGTGTGAGTTTTGGTTAAGCAGTATAGTATTTCTGGGGCACGTCATATCTAGCAGCGGGATTTCAGTGGACCCCAGGAAGATTGAGGCGGTGATGGAGTGGGCTGCACCCACTTCTGTGCCCGAGATTCGTAGTTTCCTTGGTTTGGCTGGGTATTACCGACGCTTCATCGAGGGATTTTCTAAGATTGCTAAGCCACTGACTCAGTTGACTCAAAAGGGAGTGCCCTTCTTTTGGTCAGAGGCTTGTGAGGACAGCTTTCAAGAGTTGAAGCACCGATTAACGACGGCACCGGTATTGGTGATCCCTACGGAGAACAAAAGGTTTGTGCTTTATACTGACGCATCACTGTAGGGCTTGGGTTGTGTACTGATGCAAGATAAGCATGTGGTAGCTTACGCATCGAGGCAGTTGAAGCCGCATGAGGTTAGGTACCCAGTCCATGACTTGGAGTTGGCTGCTATTATCTTTGCCCTGAAGATTTGGAGGCACTATCTGTATGGTACGTCCTTTACCATATATACGGATCATAAGAGCCTGAAATTCTTATTCACTCAGGCGGAGTTGAATATGCGTCAGAGGAGATGGATGGATTTGCTCAAAGACTATGACTGTGAGATTGAGTACCATCCGGGGAAAGCAAACTTGACGGCAGACGCCTTGAGTCGGAAGGTGAAGAGTACTGCTGAGGAGGTCATGCATTTGTCGACTATGATGACTTCCTGTTGCCATCTGGGCTATGACTTCGACGTAGATACATCGCCTGTGCATGTATCGACCTTATTGGCTGAGCCAGATATCTATGAGCATATCAGGAGAGCTCAGAGGACAGATGATGAGATTCAGAGATGGTCATCATTGGCACTTCAGGGACAGCCATCAAAGTTCAGAGTGGCTGAGGATGGTTCTTTGAGACTCGGTGACCGATGGGTAGTTCCAAGTACGCCGGAGTTGCGTAGAGGAATCTTGGAACGAGCTCATAGTAGCCGATTTAGCATCCACCCAGGAGGGAGGAAGATGTATAAGGGCTTGTGTGATCAGTTCTGGTGGAAGCGGATGAAGCGTGATGTGATTGCTTTTGTCAAGAGGTGTTTGATCTGTCAACAGGTTAAGGCGGAGAGGCAGAGAGACCCGGTGGCGATCTAAGGAGCTTGGAGATACCGGAGTGGAAGTGGGAACACATATCTATGGACTTTGTGACTCACTTGCCGAGGACTACTTTAGGTTGTGATGCCATTTGGGTGATCATTGACAGAATGACGAAGGTGGCTCACTTCATTCCCTATAGTATGACGTACACATACTTGAGGATGGCTCAATTGTATGTCCGGGACATAGTGAGACTGCATGGGACCAGTGTCTATTGTGTCTGACAGAGATCCGCGGTTCACATCTCATTTCTGGGGAGGTCTTCAGTCAGCTTTGGGTACTGAGTTGAGGTTGAGTACGGCATATCATCCCCAAACGGACGGTCAGACTGAGCGTACTATACAGACGCTCGAGGACATGCTGCGAGCTTGTGTGTTGGAGTTTGATGCCTCATGGCAAGATTCTTTGGCCTTGGTAGAGTTTTCATACAACAACAGCTATCAGGCGAGTATTCAGATGGCTCCGTTTGAGGCTTTGTATGGTAGGCGTTGTAGGTCGCCGTTGTACTGGGATGACTTAACCAGTAAAGCAGTGGGAGGACCCGAACTGATTCGGGAGATGGAGGATAAAGTAAAGATTATCCGTCAGAAAATGAAGGCAGCCCAGGACAGGCAAGCCGCCTATGCGAATAAACGGCGGAGACTGTTGGAATTTCAGTTGGGAGACAGGGTCTTTTTGAAGATTTCACCTTTCAGGGGTGTGGTTCGGTTCGGTATGCGTGGTAAATTGTCTCCGAGGTATGTGGGACCGTATGAGATTTTACAGCGCATCCGTACCTTGGCTTACCGTTTAGCACTACCACCGTCGTTGTCTGGTATTCACGACGTGTTTCATGTATCTATGCTACGGAAGTATGAGCCGGATCCGTCGCATGTATTGCAGCCTTCCGAGGTTCAGTTAGATTCGGATGTATCTTATGAGGAACGGCCAGTCAGGATTCTGGATAGGGCTGATCGCAGACTTAGTGTAAGGACCCTAATCCTTAAGTGCGGAATCAAGGCATAATAGAGCTAATATAAATGATCAGAGTGAGAAATAACGTGTTGAGTTTATGAGCTTAAGCATTACATGCCAAAAATAAGGACTATCAAAAATTGATTAATTACATTCCCCATCAAATGAATGCTATCAACTAGTTTTACACTACTCCTAGAGTAGACACTAGGCAAAATAATCATGTCCTTCATCTACCAAAGATGCTCTTCAAGCTCACTGTCTCAACCCGTCTAGCCCTCTTATCATGCCAAACGTGTACCTACAAGGACAACCCCCAAACATGAGCAATAATAATCATTCATATTCAACAAAATATGAAGATAAAGCGTAAATGCATAATCATAATAAAACACTTCCTGTTTTCCCATGCATTTCAAACGCTTCCCGTTTAGTTGTCCCTGTACCATAACTCATGAGTATAATCAATAGATTATTTTAATGGTCTAAACATGTCATGACATATACCAGCTCATCAATACCAAATACTGATCACCAATCCCTAGTCTGTCCATCACAATGTATTTTAATGCACCTCGCTTATTTACATATAGGCGGCATAGGATAACCTCGCTTCAATGGACATGCGGGACTCCCACCCCTCGCCTCACATTGAGCGGCAAATACCCTTTCCTCGCCCTATATGATAACCACGCTCAAATGTGACATGCGGCGCTCCCACCCCTCGCTTCACATTTAGCGGAACCAAACCAAATAGCGGCAAGCATTAAAATCATCAAGGGATGACCACGACTCATGGGATGTGCACCAATAATCATATGCATCTATAAACATCATGCATAAAATGTATTTGCATCCACAATGCAATACCACATATATACTTGCATCCACAATGCATAACAATAAGTATATAAGATACATGTACCGTTGGGGTGCCCGTACGTCCACTACGTACCTTTCCAAAAGTGGATTTGATATGGCTTCAATTCCTCGGTTGCGTTGCTACCTGGGATGGTTCTACACAATCACACAACCCCATATTAGAAGCCAAATAATAGCCAAATACCAAAAATTTGACAAAAGAAAGCATTTCCCAAAAATCCACTGGCGGCGATCGATCGCTTCACCCAGGCGATCGGTCGCCTCAAAATTTTCACTGCGGCGATCGGTCGCCTCAAACATGGCGATCGATCGCCATCCCTTTGATTTGGCTACTGCCTCTCGGCGATCGGTCGCCTCATTTTAGGCGATCGATCGCCTAACCCGCAAAAATGTTACTGTCTCTTGGCGATCGGTCGCCTCTTTTCAGGCGATCGATCGCCTCGCACAGACATGCGTTTTTCACCATTTTTGCTCCCAAAATTTCTTCCAATCCATACCAACACTTAACCAAACAAACCAACAACATCTAAACAACATAAACCACCAAAATATACTTCAAAACAAGTATAAATCCAACATATAACCAAACCCACAACAACCCAACAAAAACCCATTTTAAAACCATCCAAAATCATACTAAACTCAAACAAAACCTTACAAAATTAACCATGAGGTATCCATACCTCTTGGGGACCTCAAATCACCCAACAATCTCCACAAAACAAGATTTTTGAAAGGTTTCCCTTCACCCCAAAGCTTGAACTCGAAAATGGAAGGGAAAGGGTTTGTTGGAAGTTGATTTGGTAAAGTTAAAAAGTGATGGATGATAAGGTGGGGTTGGGGATAATAAAAGGTGAGTTTATTTAAAATGCAATCCACAAATCATGGTGTATAAAACACCCCAACATGATATTTTCCAAAGCATTAAACCAAATGCACCAAAATATCAATTAAACACATGATTTCTAATTAATTGCTAACCAAGGCAAATAAATCATGCTTCCAACAATAATTCCCAACATACCCAACAAGCACCCTGAAATGCTATCCCGGGTCACTCTAACATGTGACTAAGCATTTCCACATAATAATTCCAACACATAATTAATTACCACATAATTAATCATATAAACACAATTAATGCACCAAATTGCAATTAATCATTTCGGGGATATCACAATACTCCCCTACTTATAAGATTTCGCCCTCGAAATCACATGCACTTACCCCAAAAGGAAACTAAACATAAACACATACCAGAGAATAGTTCCGGGTAGTGTTGCACCATATGCCGCTCTGTCTCCCACGTAGCCTCCTCGACACCCCTGCGATCCCACTGAACCTTGATCATAGGTATCACTTTGTTCCGAAGTCTACGGTCTGCTCGATCCAGAATTATGACAGGCCGTTCCACATAAGACACATCGGACTCTAGCTGAACTTCGGAAGGCTGTAAAACATGCGACGGATCTGGCTCATACTTCCGCAGCATAGACACATGAAACACATCATGTATTCCAGATAAAGAAGGCGGCAGAGCTAGTCGGTAAGCTAAGGTGCCAATGCGTTGCAAAATCTCGTACGATCCAACATACCTCGGAGACAGTTTCCCGCGCATCCCAAATCGCACAACGCCTCTAAAAGGCGAGATCTTCAAAAAGACCTTATCTCCCAACTGAAATTCCAACGGTCTCCACCGTTTATTTGCATAAACTGCCTGTCTGTCCTGGGCCGTTTTCATTTTTTGCCTTATCGTTTTTATCTTTTCTTCCATCTCCCGAATCAACTCCGGTCCTCCGACCGATTTGCGGTCCAAATCATCCCAACACAAGGGTGATCTACACCATCTGCCATAAAGAGCTTCAAACGGAGCCATCTGAATACTCGCCTGGTAGCTGTTGTTATAAGAAAACTCTACCAAAGGCACTGAATCCTGCCAAGAGGCATCGAACTCCAAAACACAAGCTCTCAGCATGTCCTCGAGCGTCTGAATAGTGCGCTCGGTCTGGCCATCCGTCTGAGGATGATAAGCAGTGCTCAATCTGACTTCAGTTCCCAAGGCTGACTGAAGGCCTTCCCAAAAATGAGATGTGAATCGCGGATCTCGATCCGACACTATGGAAACGGGGATCCCATGCAATCTCACCACATCTCTAATATATAACTGCGCCATCCTCAAAAAGGTGAAGGTCATGCTATAGGGGATAAAGTGGGCTACCTTAGTCAATCTGTCCACAATCACCCAAATAGCATCGAAGCCTGAAGCACTCCTCGGCAAATGAGTCACGAAGTCCATGGAAATGTGCTCCCACTTCCACTTCGGTATCTCCAAGCTTCTCAACTCGCCGCCAGGTCTCTGTCTCTCTGCCTTAACCTGCTGGCAGATCAAACACCTCTTCACAAAAGCGACGACATCACTCTTCATCCTTTTCCACCAAAACTGACCACGCAGATCTCTGTACATCTTCTTCCCGCCTGGGTGGATGCTAAGTCTGCTACTGTGAGCTCGCTCCAAGATCCCTTTACGCAACTCCGGCGTACTCGGAACCACCCAACGGTCACCCAATCTCAAAGACCCGTCATCGGCCACTCTGAATTTTGTTGGCTGACCAAGATGTACTAAAGATAACCACCTCTGAACCTCATCGTCTGACCTCTGAGCTCTCCTGATGTTCTCATAGATATCTGGCTCAGCTAACAGAGTCGATACATACACAGGCGATGCATCTATGTCAAAATCATAGCCCAGATGGCAATAAGAGGTCAAGCCGACAAATGAATGACGTCCTCAGCAGAACTCCTCACTTTCCGGCTCAAAGCGTCTGCTGTCAAATTGGCTTTCCCCGGATGGTACTCTATCTCGCAATCATAGTCCTTGAGTAGGTCCATCCACCTCCTCTGCCTCATGTTCAACTCTGCCTGAGTGAATAAAAATTTGAGGCTCTTGTGATCCGTGTAAATGGTAAATGAAGTACCATACAAATAATGCCTCCAAATCTTCAGGGCGAAGATGATAGCCGCCAATTCCAAGTCATGAACTGGATATCTGGTCTCATGCGGCTTCAACTGCCTCGATGCATAAGCTACCACATGCTTATCTTGCATCAGAACACACCCAAGGCCCTGAAGTGATGCGTCAGTATACAGAACAAATCTGGAGTTCTCCGTAGGGATCACTAACACTGGCGCCGTCGTCAACCGGTGCTTTAATTCCTGGAAGCTCTCCTCACAAGCTTCTGACCAAAAGAAAGGCACTCCCTTCTGGGTCAACTGAGTCAATGGCTTGGCAATCTTCGAAAAGCCCTCGACAAAGCGTCGATAATAACCGGCCAAACCAAGAAAACTACGGATCTCAGGCACAGAAGTGGGGGCAGCCCACTCCATCACAGCCTCAATCTTCTTGGGATCTACAGATATCCCGCTGCTCGATATGACATGCCCCAGAAACACTACACTGCTCAGCCAAAATTCACACTTACTGAGCTTAGCATATAACTGATGCTCTCTGAGAATCTGAAGCACTGTCCTCAAGTGTCTCACATGCTCTTCCTCACTCCGGGAGTAGATGAGAATGTCGTCAATAAACACAATGACGAACTGATCAAGATACGGCTGAAACACTCTGTTCATCAGACTCATAAAGACTGCTGGAGCATTCGTCACGCCGAACGGCATCACTAGGAACTCATAATGTCCATTTCGGGTCCGGAATGCTGTCTTCTGCACATCTTCCTCTCTGACTCGAATCTGATGATATCCGGATCTCAAATCAATCTTGCTATACACCCTGGTACCTTGCAACTGATCAAACAGATCGTCGATCCTTGGAAGAGGATACTTGTTCTTCACTGTAGCCTTATTCAGTTGCCGGTAATCGATACACAACCGCATCGAACCGTCCTTCTTCTTCACAAAGAGAACTGGTGCGCCCCATGGCGACACGCTCGGGCGTATATATCCCTTGTCAAGGAGATCCTGCAACTGTTCTTTCAACTCTCTCAACGCAGCCGGTGCCATCTTATAAGGTGCACGAGAGATAGCGGATGTCCCTGGCAACAACTCGATCCCAAACTCAACTTCCCTAGCCAGTGGGAAACCTGGGATCTCTTCTGGGAATACATCAGCAAACTCTGCTACCACTGGTACATCCTCAACTCTTAGTTCTTTACTCTTCCCAGACGTGTCCACGGCATAGATGAGATAGCCCGTGTGTCCACGTTCCAATAACTGAGTCATCTTGATCGCTGAAATCAACGGAATCTTCGCACGAGAACCGTTGCCATAGAAGGTCCACTGACTGCCCAATTCAGGTCTGAACCTCACTGTCCTCTGTCGGCAATCTACCACTGCCTGATATCTGTTCAGAACATCAATACCCAAGATGCAGTCAAAGTCTGACATGCCCAATACGATCAAGTCTGCCTTCAACTCGTTGCCCTCAAAATAAATGAGGCAGTCTGCCATAAACTGATCAGCAACGACATTTCTTCCAGTGGGTGTCGAGACCAAAAGAGGCGTGGGTAAAGAAGACGTGCGCATATGGTGTCTCTCCACAAAACCCACCGATACAAAAGAGTGGGAGGCACCTGTATCGATCAAAATAAAGCAGGGTACGTAAATAAATGACACGTACCGGCAATCACCTCCTCTGGGGCTGCCTGGGCCTGCTCCCTGGTCAGTGCATACACCTGTCCCTGGGGTGGTCCCACTGTCTGACCTCCCGATGGTCGAGGCCCAAACTGCTGCCTCTGCTGCACCGTCCTATCATCAAACCTCGGCCTGTTGCCCTGAAACTCAGACTGTCCTCCCCGAGTGGGGCAATACCGAGCGATGTGGCCCATCTTGCCACAGATATAACATGCAGGACACTTGTTTGAAGAATGTGGCCCTCCACAATTGTTGCACCTCGGCTCTCCTGGCCTATCCCCTTGCGTGGATCCTCGGTTGGCGGACCAATTGCCCTTCTTGCCATCCTGTTTCTGACCAAAGTGTTTCTTTCCACCATATCGCGAAGATGAAGAGGCACCACGGGGTTTAAATGGCTCACCCCGGGGCCTCAAGCTGTCACTAGTCTGCCTCTGTTGCGGTACCGGTGGTGGCATAGCACTAGAATAAGCTCCCACCCCAAGCTCGGAAAGCTCCGCCCTTGTGAGAGCATCATCAAAAGAAGTTGGGTTATTGGTGATAACCCGGTCATAGAGCTCCGGTCGCAACCCTTTCATAAAGTTCCTCATCTTAGCGTGCCCATTGGTGGCAATGTGGGGAACGTACCTCAGCAACGAAGAGTATCGTGTGGCATAGTCTGCCACTGTCATGTTGTGATGACCAGAGATTAGGGATGTTAATCCCGGAGTGTTAATAACCCGTAAAGTTGTTTTACGTGGCGAGTTGGAGTTTAATCGCGGTGTTGGGCCTTCTGGGCTCATTTATTTGAGTAGTTGGGATCGTTGGATCCCGAGGTTGAGATCGTATTCTCATTTCGGTGAAAACCTGTGAGTTGGGTTTTTAGTGTGACTCAGAATCTCGGGTGCTTTGTGTGGGCACCGGTAGGGGATTTTTGAGTTAGAGAAAGAATTTTTGAAAACAGAGGATTTTTAATGAATCATGATGTATTTGTGGGGCTATTAGTATTTCGGGGTATTTTTGCTATAAATACCAGTTAAACCCGAGATTTTAATTATCGGAACCATTTCTCCTCACCCGTTTCTCTCTCCTCGCCCGCGACCACTCCCGATCCCCTTTGACCCCCGTGCACAAAAGTGCTTTGGCCGCCGCCGTCCGGCCGCCGTTCGGCGCGTGCCACCAGCCGTTGGATTCGTCTCTTCCAGGCGCTCCTACCCATACCATCAATTTGAAGTTTGGTCGCGATTTGAGCTCGGATTTCTGCAGAAAGCGTAGGGTTCGAAAACTGGAGTTCATCCGATTTTTGGGGCTCGATTTTGGTATGTTTTTGGTACGATTATTCTGGTGTTTTTGGGGCGTTTTTGAGCTGATTTTGAGTCGATGATTTCAGACTTTTGTGGTTTCGAAATATTTGTTGCATTTGGTTCGAATTTCAGCTCGATTTTCATGAGTTAGGGTTCGAAAATTGGGGTTTTTGACAAGGAGTGATGATTCTTGTTAGTAATTGTTTAATTCATGTTTTAGATGCATTATGATGCTTGATTGTGTTCGAAATTGAGGCATTGGATTCGAATTTAGGGCTTTGAATTCGAATTTTGGAGGTTTTGGCATGTGGGGCGATTATTCATGTTGTTGATTGATTAATTCATGTTTAGATGAATTATGGTGTTTAATTGGGTTCGATTTGTGTTGTGAAGGTTCAAAAATTTGTGGGGAATTCTTGAGCAATTTTTGATATTGGTTTATTGTCGTGTGTTGACAATATTTTTGAGGGTTATGGGTGTGCTTGAGCATGGGTTGCATGTTCGTAATTAATTGTGAATTAATTTATCGTGTTAGCACATCGTTCCTCGGAGCATGGAACTCGAGCAAGGTTTGGCTCGGACTTCGGAGATTTAAGGTACGTGCGACGTACGAGCATATACCACTAATGTAAGGACCCTAATCCTTAAGTGCGGAATCAAGGCATAATAGAGCTAATATAATGATCAGAGTGTAAAAGAACGTGTTGAGTTTATGAGCTTAAGCATTACATGCCAAAAATAAGGACTACCAAAAGGATTAATTACATTCCCCATCAAAAGAATGCTATCAACTAGTTTTACACTACTCCTAGAGTAGACACTAGGCAAAATAATCCTGTCCTTCATCTACCAAAGATGCTCTTCAAGCTCACTGTCTCAACCCGTCTAGCCCTGCTATCATGCCAAACGTGTACCTACAAGGACAACCCCCAAACATGAGCAATAATAATCATTCATATTCAACACAATATGAAGATAAAGCGTAAATGCATAATCATAATAAAACACTTCCTGTTTTCCCATGCATTTCAAACGCTTCCCGTTTGGTTGTCCCTGTACCATAACTCATGAGTATAATCAATAGATTACTTTTAATGGTCTAAACATGTCATGACATATACCAGCTCATCAATACCAAATACTGATCACCAATCCCTAGTCTGTCCATCACATTGTATTTTAATGCCCCTCGCTTATTTACATATAGGCGGCATAGGATAACCTCGCTTCAATGGACTGCGGGACTCCCACCCCTCGCCTCTCATTGAGCGGCAAATACCCTTTCCTCGCCCTATATGATAACCACGCTCAAATATGACATGCGGCGCTCCCACCCCTCGCTTCACATTTAGCGGAACCAAACCAAATAGCGGCAAGCATTAAAATCATCAAGGGATGACCACGACTCATGGGATGTGCACCAATAATCATATGCATCTATAAACATCATGCATAACATGTATTTGCATCCACAATGCAATATCAAATATATACTTGCATCCACAATGCATAACAATAAGTATATAAGATACATGTACCGTTGGGGTGCCCGTACGTCCACTACGTACCTTTCCAAAATGTAGGATATGGTAGGACTTCAATGCCTTGGCTGTGTCGCCACCTGGGATGGTTCTACACATTCACACAAATCAATATTAGAACCCAATAATAGTCCAATACCAAAAATCCTACAAAAAATCCAAAAATACCAAATTTTGGCCTTCGCGATCGATCGCCCATCACGGCGATCGATCGCCAAACCTCACTGTCCGAGAACCAAATTTTTGCACCCTTCGGCGATCGATCGCCACCCCTGGCGCGATCGATCGCCTATGAGAGCATTTGTGAAATGCATAATGTATATTGACTTCATCGATGGTTGTGCGCATGGCTATATTTATGTGTTGATATATATGGGGTACTGGGCCTATATGACTATTGTACGGCATTTGAGATGCCTGAGAATGATCGTGGGATCATGTACTCATTATAAGACATGTGAGATGTCTAGGTATAATGGAAAATTGGTAAAATAAATGCTAGGCATTTGAGCTATCTATGATTGATAGCGAAATTGAGAAATCAGTACTAGATATTGAGATATCTATACTTGTATGTATAATGAACTTGGAATCATTGATTATTGATACTTGAGAATCAGGCATGCTATGAGTTAAATCAATGTGTTGATTTACTGATTTATGAGATTTGATGAGTTTGATGATTGTGAGAACAGGGACAGTACACGGAATCCCGGATGAGGATGTTGCCATCCAGGGAGTATCATTTAAAATTCATTAATATTTACTTGTGTTGTAAATTATGAATTTCATTATTGTGATTATGAGATTTTGTGTATTGGTATGCTCACCCCGTTGAGGGCTGTCTCTGTTGGGGCAGGTGAACAGGTGCATCGATGGCTATGGAGCTGGGCTCGAGCTGTTGATTGGATGCACTCACAGGATCGTGGTACCAGGGCTTGATGGAGCACGGTATCGTATAGAGTACTTATATACACCCGAGGTTTATATACACATTTATGATGCTCGCTTGTGAGCATGGATATTCTTGTATATGGGTTGTATATAAAGGCATGAGCCTTTCTCTCTTTCATTATATGTTGCATGCAATTGTGGTAGAATTGCTAATGATATGAGAGTCGTTAGTGTATTATGTGGGTGTTGAAACCCACTTTTGTCGTCTTATGTGTGGTGTCTTCCCTGGCTGGGAATTTACTTTGTGTTCAGTATTCTGTTGGGTATTGTGTATTCCCTGGCCGGGAATTATATTATATGATGTGCTTTTGTTTTGGGATAGCTCAATTTACGGGGAGACTCTGCCCAAATTTTTATAAAAGTCCACAATGTGAAAAATGGCAAAATGGGGATGGTAATGGGCAACTCTATGAGTCTATATGTTATTAGAGATGATCTTATAACGTTGAATATTAAAGGAATTTTGTAAGCATCATTTGAGCTTCCCGATTGACTTTTTATTGAAAGCATGTGCCACACATAATGGTTAATACACTAATTAAGGGTTAAGGGCTTGGGGTCCTTACATTAGTGGTATCAGAGCAGTGGTTAGCTCTTTGGGGCTGTTGAGGGCCTGGAACATGCTGATAGGGATGAGTAGCACATATTTATGCATGATAGTAGTTAGTGTGGTGTGACACAACTATTTTGCTTATGTGCATTTGTGATATGTGATCATAGTGAAACGATTATATGTCATGACATCTATAGAATCATAATATAACTTGTTGATTATGATTGTGAGTTGTGACACAGGGACAACCAAGTGGAGCATTTTGAAATGCATTGGGATACAGGAAGTACTTTGTACTCATAGTTTATGCATTTACTCATTATAATCATATTGTGTGGAATATGGATTAACGTATGCTCATGGTTTGGAATTGTTCCTGTAGGGACACTATGACGTGGAAAGGCTAAGGCCATGGTTGAAAAGACACGAAACGGTAACCTGCATTTTATATACATCCTGGAATTATGCATTGTGGTTGCATGTATACATGTAGTGATGATTTTAATGCTTTGCCGCCAAATGTTGAAGCGAGGGGTGGGAGTACCGCATGTCGCATTTGAGCGAGGTGCATTAAAATACACTCATGATGATGTATGTTGGTATATGGATTATGCTTTGTGATGCAGGTATGGATGAAATACTTGGTGAATATCCCATGAGTCATTGTTATGGATGAGTGATGATTTTAAATGCTTGCCGCTATTTATTATTTTGTGCCGCTAAAATGTGAAGCGAGGGGTGGGAGCGCCTCATGTCACATTGAAGCGTGGTTAGCATATGCGGTGAGGAAAGAATATTTGCCGCTAAAATGTGAGGCGAGGGGTGGTAGTACCGCATGTCCATTTAAGCGAGGTTATTCTATGCCGCCTATATGTGAAGCGAGGGGTGGGAGTACCGCATGTTTTTACTTGAGCGAGGGGCATTAAAATACACTACCGTGACAATGACTAGGGATCGGCTATATTGACTGGCGATGGTTCTTGCCGCCATGTATATTGATAGCGATGGTTCATGCCGCTATATTGACTGGCGTTGGTTCTTGCCGCCATGTATATTGATAGCGATGGTTCATGCCGCTATATTGACTGGCGATGGTTCTTGCCGCCATGTATATTGATAGCGATGGTTCATGCCGCTATATTGACTGGCAATGGTTCTTGCCGCCATGGATATTGATAGCGATGGTTTATTCCGCTATATTGACTGGCGATGGTTCTTGCCGCCATGTATATGGATAGCGATGGTTCATTCCGCTATATTGATTGGCGATGGTTCTTGCCGCCGGATATATTGCTAGCGATGCCTCTTTCCGCTATTATGTGGACGATGATTCATGCTCAGGTGTATAGCGAGGTTTCATGCCACTTATTATATGACGAGGTATCATGCCGTCGATTCTATAGCGATGGATTGTGCCGCTATGTGCTCAGCACAGGATTTTGCCGCCTTCGAGCGATGGGTGCTGACTACGTACTATTATCGAGCGACGGAGACAGGTATGCCGCTATATTGATAGCGATGAGGTATGGCATATTACTTGTGTTAGCATTATTGTGGATACTATGTGTTGCTATATATATGCCATGTGTTTGACGATGAGATTATGGATGTCATGTATTGCCATGTACCGTCGTATGTTTGACGATGTTAGTTGGACGTCATATGTTGACATATGCCATCACGGGATGACGATGACATAGTTGATGTTCTATGTAGACGTGTGGCGTCGTTTTGATGATTAATACATTTATGTTATGTATTTGGTTATATGGTTTGAGTGCCTTGGTGGGCACATGGTAGTGTCTGAGTCATTAGTTGACGAGACCATTATGCCGAGCAAGTTGCTCGAGGAACTATTGGGTGCCCGTATAGGAATTATACCGCAGCACATATTCGAAGTATATATTTGTCGAGCAATGATACCCTTGGGTATGCTCGTTGGTTTGGCTAGGGCCAAGTGATTGGTGGTAAGAGTAGTCATTGAGGAAACTACTCACTTGTGTTGTGATATAGGGTAGACATGGTTACACCCACCCTGAGGGTGTGGGATAAGTCTTAATGGATTATGATTGCATCATAAGTGAGCAAGGACACCGGGTTGTCCATTGTGCTTGGTATTTTAGAGATATGTTGGGCGATGACCCATTACTCTAACGGTTTGTACGGTATGGCATACCGAGATGGAACATATGGTTTGTTGGTGGACTTGATATGAACCTATGGAGACAGCACTTTGCTAGCCAGATATCGTAGTGATGATATAGTGTGCTTGTTGGGGCCATGATACTGCTCGTTGGAACCAAGTTTGGCAAATCGTAAAGTGATACGATGTGGATTGTGGTGGACTCTAGTAGTCACCACGTCAATTGAGGTTGAGGTTGTGCATGCCTCACTGAAACGTGTATACGTTGATGTTAAATCTTGGTGAGACTTGTCTGGGATAGCTCATAATGTTGAAGTACCAACAAGAGAGTCATCAAGTCGTTGTTGACTCGATCTGGGGAATCCGTGCATTTGGGATGCCATGGGTGTTATTGTATCCAGTTTTTCCGAACGGTGGTTCGAGACTAGCGGATCTCGAGTTTGATAGCACTTCCCTTGTGGGGAAGGAGGTAGTATTATACCTATTTGGGAATCTTTGAAGGATTCGGTAAGTTGGTACGTGTGGTGTCGATTTTGGGAATCACGCCGTGTTGTTGATCGTCGATTATCATTCTCCACTGCAATGGAATGACTCAGTATTGACAGTTGTGTTTGGGGCTTAGGGGTATGTTGTAGATACCCGAACCAAGTGTATTGAGTATGCATGTGATGTCCATGCCTAGGCAGGTATACCGGTGAGTGTACGGATGCCAGTTATTGATTTCCTTTTGACAAGCATAGAGTTATGCTATTTTTGGATGGTTAAATCTCTGATGAGAGATATGGAACACCTTGAGATTGGGAATCTCTATGGCACGATATTTATGAGAAACAATCGTGGAGTTAGTTGACTCCCTTTGAGGAGGGGTTATCTTGTGTGGGTTAAGGTATTTCCTTATTGGTGTTTTCCTCCGAGTTATGCGATAGCCTTCCCAAGTTTGGATTGTTAAATCCTAGGATTATCAAGGGATGGCAGGAATTCGGATTTATTGGGTGTCGCTGTCGACACAAGCGTTGAGGATGCAATGTGTTTATTGCATGTCCTTCCAAGATTTGAACTCTGTGGAGTCTCGATGGTTTATTTATGATCAGGATGTGATCCTTGGAATATCCGGAGGTGGACATCTTGTGAGATGTCTTTTGTGTGAATCTGTGGCCGTGAGTTGCCCAAATTGAGTTGCAATAATGCGACTGCTCATTTGATGGAGGAGGTTTGGAAGTGGAAACCAGGTTTGGTATGTGTACACCGTGGTATGCTAATGTTTCCCTCGTAACGATGTATGTTAGACATCGTGAGTCATGATAGAGATGTCTTTGAATGATATCTACGATGGAATCGGGAACAATTCGAATACTTGCAGTTTCAGTTGACTAACTGCTTTTGGGTTGTTAGCGTTGAGTGGTACTGACGCTCTTTGACGTTATGATGGATTTGGAAGTCTATTCCACTCCAGAGTTTGACACGAAGTCAACGTTCTCACGGTTGAGGTGTCATTCATGATGCGTTCTTACAAGTGGTATTAGAACGAAGGATGACTGTCCGATCTACGGTCGTAAATATTGGTTGTTTTGCAGTCATGAGGGACTGACTTTTGAGATGACCCGCATCGAGGTACATTTTGCCTCTTGGGTGTTATGTTGGTTTTGGTAAGTCGCTCTGTTTCAGAGTTTGAAGAGAGGTAAGTATCCTCGCGGTTTTTAAGACGATCCTGATATGGTCAAGAATCGAGGTTATGACTTCATGTTGTTGTGTAGCCTGGGTGTTACGTGATACACCGGTGCTAATTTCGAGGACGAAATTCTTTTAGTGGGGGATATTGTGATGACCAGAGATTAGGGATGTTAATCCCGGAGTGTTAATAACCCGTAAAGTTGTTTTACGTGGCGAGTTGGAGTTTAATCGCGGTGTTGGGCCTTCTGGGCTCATTTATTTGAGTAGTTGGGATCGTTGGATCCCGAGGTTGAGATCGTATTCTCATTTCGGTGAAAACCTGTGAGTTGGGTTTTTAGTGTGACTCAGAATCTCGGGTGCTTTGTGTGGGCACCGGTAGGGGATTTTTGAGTTAGAGAGAGAATTTTTGAAAACAGGTGATTTTTAATGAATCATGATGTATTTGTGGGGCTATTAGTATTTCGGGGTATTTTTGCTATAAATACCAGTTAAACCCGAGATTTTAATTATCGGAACCATTTCTCCTCACTCGTTTCTCTCTCCTCGCCCGCGACCACTCCCGATCCCCTTTGACCCCCGCGCACAAAAGTGCTTCGGCCGCCGCCGTTCGGCCGCCGTTCGGCGCGTGCCACCCGCCGTTGGATTCATCTCTTCCAGGCGCTCCTACCCATACCATCAATTTGAAGTTTGGTCGCGATTTGAGCTCGGATTTCTGCAGAAAGCGTAGGGTTCAAAAACTGGAGTTCATCCGATTTTTGGGGCTCGATTTTGGTATGTTTTTGGTACGATTATTCTGGTGTTTTTGGGGCGTTTTTGAGCTGATTTTGAGTCGATGATTTCAGACTTTTGTGGTTCAAAATATTTGTTGCATTTGGTTCGAATTTCAGCTCGATTTTCATGAGTTAGGGTTCGAAAATTGGGGTTTTTGACAAGGAGTGATGATTCTTGTTAGTAATTGTTTAATTCATGTTTTAGATGCATTATGATGCTTGATTGTGTTCGAAATTGAGGCATTGGATTCGAATTTAGGGCTTTGAATTCGAATTTTGGGGGTTTTGGCATGTGGGGCGATTATTCATGTTGTTGATTGATTAATTCATGTTTAGATGAATTATGGTGTTTAATTGGGTTCGATTTGTGTTGTGAAGGTTCGAAAATTTGTGGGGAATTCTTGAGCAATTTTTGATATTGGTTTATTGTCGTGTGTTGACAATATTTTTGAGGGTTATGGGTGTGCTTGAGCATGGGTTGCATGTTCGTAATTAATTGTGAATTAATTTATCGTGTTAGCACATCGTTCCTCGGAGCATGGAACTCGAGCAAGGTTTGGCTCGGACTTCGGAGATTTAAGGTACGTGCGACGTACGAGCATTACTTTATATGAGAGCATTTGTGAAATGCATAATGTATATTGACTTCATCGATGGTTGTGCGCATGGCTATATTTATGTGTTGATATATATGGGGTACTGGGCCTATATGACTATTGTACGGCATTTGAGATGCCTGAGAATGATCGTGGGATCATGTACTCCTTATAAGACATGTGAGATGTCTAGGTATAATGGAAAATTGGTAAAATAAATGCTAGGCATTTGAGCTATCTATGATTGATAGCGAAATTGAGAAATCAGTACTAGATATTGAGATATCTATACTTGTATGTATAATGAACTTGGAATCATTGATTATTGATACTTGAGAATCAGGCATGCTATGAGTTAAATCAATGTGTTGATTTACTGATTTATGAGATTTGATGAGTTTGATGATTGTGAGAACAGGGACAGTACACGGAATCCCGGATGAGGATGTTGCCATCCAGGGAGTATCATTTAAAATTCATTAATATTTACTTGTGTTGTAAATTATGAATTTCATTATTGTGATTATGAGATTTTGTGTATTGGTATGCTCACCCCGTTGAGGGCTGTCTCTGTTGGGGCAGGTGAACAGGTGCATCGATGGCTATGGAGCTGGGCTCGAGCTGTTGATTGGATGCACTCACAGGATCGTGGTACCAGGGCTTGATGGAGCACGGTATCGTATAGAGTACTTATATACACCCGAGGTTTATATACACATTTATGATGCTCGCTTGTGAGCATGGATATTCTTGTATATGGGTTGTATATAAAGGCATGAGCCTTTCTCTCTTTCATTATATGTTGCATGCAATTGTGGTAGAATTGCTAATGATATGAGAGTCGTTAGTGTATTATGTGGGTGTTGAAACCCACTTTTGTCGTCTTATGTGTGGTGTCTTCCCTGGCTGGGAATTTACTTTGTGTTCAGTATTCTGTTGGGTATTGTGTATTCCCTGGCCGGGAATTATATTATATGATGTGCTTTTGTTTTGGGATAGCTCAATTTACGGGGAGACTCTGCCCAAATTTTTATAAAAGTCCACAATGTGAAAAGTGGCAAAATGGGGATGGTAATGGGCAACTCTATGAGTCTATATGTTAGTAGAGATGATCTTATAACGTTGAATATTAAAGGAATTTTGTAAGCATCATTTGAGCTTCCCGATTGACTTTTTATTGAAAGCATGTGCCACACATAATGGTTAATACACTAATTAAGAGTTAAGGGCTTGGGGTCCTTACACATGTTCCCCTGCTTCAAACTTGTAAATTCATCCTCCTTTGTCTCGCCGCTGCGGAGAAATACCGGTTCAGAAACCTAGTCCTGAAGAGTGTCCAATCAATCACAGCACCTAGTGCTCTTAGCTCCATCACCGTGCTCCTCCACCACATGAGAGGTTTCTTATCTAACTGAAACTCCGCCAGCCTCAGCCAAGCTGTCACAGCACAAGGAGCCGATACAAAGATCTGTTCAAGTCTTTCCAACCACTCTTCAGCCTCTTCTCCGGACTCTGTCCCCTCAAACCGGGGCGGATGATACGACAGAAATTGTGTCAGACTGATCTCACCCGGTAGCAATAGCTGAACCACTGGTTCCATGCCTACAGCCGGTGGAGGTAGGGGGTTCGCCTGTCCGATACTTGCATTCACACTACCCACATCTCCAACTTCCTCATTAGCAGCCATGCTGTAATACAAATGTTAACAACAATTCCAAAGCAGTATATATGTTATGCCGTTAGATAACAGGAATGAGAATACGCATGTTAGTATAACAGAATATACATCAATATGCACCACATGCATAAACATGCTTCAAATGTAAGCACCTAGCCAAACATGCTAAGGCTACCCTTCACTCGTTCCCGGGTTCTCTAACCACTGCTCTGATACCACTAATGTAAGGACCCTAATCCTTAAGTGCGGAATCAAGGCATAATAGAGCTAATATAAATGATCAGAGTGAGAAATAACGTGTTGAGTTTATGAGCTTAAGCATTACATGCCAAAAATAAGGACTACCAAAAATTGATTAATTACATTCCCCATCAAATGAATGCTTTTTGGTCCCTAAACCCCATCCACTCATCCAGAAGCTGCCATTTTCGTTTTTGAAACTAGAGAGGAGGAGAAAGCTTGAAAAAAAAGGAGTCTTTGGTGTTTTCTTGCTTGAAACTTGGAGCTCAAGTGGTAAGCTTCCACAATGGTAGAGTTTTGTTGAGTTTTGGTTGGGTTGTAGCTTGTTTTTGAGGTTAAAGGGGGGGTAGATCTTGCTCCAACATCTTGTTTATGTTTGGGAGTTGTATTTTAAGGTTGTTGTGGTTATATGTTGAGCATGGGAGTTGTTCTTGGTTGTAGATGAGTTTAAGTGTTGTTGGAAGCTCATACATGGAAGTTCCTCGCTGGAACAGGGCTGCTCGATCGATCGAGATTAGGGTCCGATCGATCGAGCAAAGCAGAGCCTGAACAAGGCGTGAAATGAGCTTACCGATCGATCGGTAATATTTCCCGATCGATCGGTGTGATGTCTCGATCGATCGGTAAAATGGTTCGATCGATCGGTGGAGGCAGTGCTTGGATGCCTATTTTCTCTTCACTTGGCGATCGATCGGGGCTTAGAGGGCGATCGATCGCAAGGCATAAAATGTGGATTTTGGGATTTTGTTTTAAATGATGCTATTTTTGGTAATGGTTCACGTATTGGCTTCTAATATGGATTCATGTGATTGTGTAGAACCATCCCAGGTAGCCACACATCAAAGGAGATAAAGTTCCACGACATCTCCACTTTTGGAACTAAGGTACGTAGTGAGACGTACGAGCATCGGACGGTAAAACGTATTTATTACGCTTTGAATTGGCTATGCATTATGGTTGCACATGTGGTCTTATTTATGCATTATGGTTGCATATATATTTGGAACATGCATTATGGTTGCATGTAATTGTGAGTCGAGGTTATATCACAGTGATGAAGAATACTTGCCGCCTTCATGTCGAGGCGATGATAGAATACTTGCCACTGTCATATTTAGCGATGAAGAATATTTGCCGCAAACATGTCGAAGCGAAGGATCATGCCGATGTCATGTTGATGCGAGGGATATTATGCCGCTAATATGTCGAATCGATGGGTATTAATGCCGCTGTCATGTAACGCGAGGGGTATTATGCCACTGATATAATAAGACTGGGATTGGCCATTAGTATACATGGAACGGATGCATGTCATGACATATATTATTGGTGTTATAATCAATTAATTGTGATTATGGTACAGGGACAACCAAGGGAGCTTTTGTATGTGTTAAGTACAGGAAGTGATTTGCATTTATGGTTTATGCATTGAATTATGATCATACTATTGTGATTATGATTTATATACATGCTCATGGTTTGGGGTTGTTCCTGTAGGTACTTTTGGGCGGACGGGCTAAGGCGGGTTGATGCAGTGAGCCAGTGAGGAGTGCTTTTGGCATAGCAGGCTAACTTTTTGTATAGTCTCTACTCTAGGAGTAGTGTAAAACTATAGGATTAGCATTCATTGGTTGAGAATGTAACTAATCCCTTTTGGAACTTTATTTTGGCACTGTAATTTACTAGCTCAGGGCATCAACACAACCTTTATACTCTGTTATGCATGGAAATTTTTATTTACGCCTTTAATCCGCACTTAAGGAACTAGGGTCCTTACAGTATAGGTCTTGAGTACATCAGTTTCTTGGTTGAAAGAGGTTTTTGAGCTTTTTTCACAAATTACGTAAGTTTTTTATTTTTGGATAAATTTCAATTTTGTGCGAATATTCGAGTATAGATCTCGAGAAATTCATTTTCTTGGTTGGAAGATGTTTTGGAGCAATTTTCCCAGTTATGCACGTTTTTTTATCTGTTGATAAATTTCAATTTTATGCGAATATTCGAATATATTTCATCCTAAACAAATTCAATTTGGAGAATTTTAGCATCAAGTCATGAGTACATCATTTTCTTGGTTGGAAGAATATTTTGACAAATTACATAAGTTTTTTGAGTTTTTAATAATTTTTGATTTTGTGCGAATATTCGAGTATAGGTGTTGTAGATCAAGATTCAATAGTTGATTTTAGTCCTACAATTCAAGGGCCAATCACTCGTGCGAGGGCTAAATTTTACCCAACAATCCAAACATGTCTTGCCATGCTAGCTACAAGAAAAGAACATGGTGACTCTTGGGGCATCTCATTTCGTGACTTGATAGCTAAAAGGGGGATTAATGGTGGTCAAATTTTCTACCAAGATGATTATACATCTTCCCATCTTGGTACATCCCATTCGAAGAATAAGGAAGGTGAAGGGTTGCTTGAATACATCTCCCCATCTTGGTACATCCCATTCGAAGAATAAGGAAGGTAAAGGGTTGCTTGAATACCTCTCCCCATCTTGGTACATCCCATTCGAAGAATAAGGAAGGTGAAGGATTGCTTGATGATGTTCAAACTTCTCTATTAAATTAACTGTACATAACTTTTCTTTTGCTAACTCGAAACTTCTTCGCACCGCTTGTGATGACCAGGGATTATAGATGTTAATCCCGTAGTGTTAATAATCCCTAAAGTGGTTTTACGTGGCGATTTGGAGTTTAATGGAGGTGTTGGGCCTTCTGGGCTCGTTTATTTGGGTAGTTGGGATCGTTGGATCCAGAGGTTGAGATTGTATTCACATTACGGTGTAAAACCTAAGAGTTGGGTTTTTGATGTGTCTCGGAATCTCGGGTGCTGTGTGAGCACCGGTAGGGGGTTTTAGATTTAGAGAGAGAATTTTTGAAAACAGATGATTTTTAATGAATCATGATGTATTTGTGGGGCTATTAATTTTTCGGGGTATTTTTGCTATAAATACCAATTGAACCCAAAATTTTAGAATTTATTTCATTTCAGCCCTCTTCCCTTCTCTCTCTCCCGCGCGCCAGCCCCTTCCCGACCTCCCCTGCCCCCGCCGCTTCAGGCGCTTCGCCCGCCGCCGTCCGGCCGCCGTTCGGCGCGTGCGACCTATCACCGGCTTCGTCTCGTCGAGGCGCAGCTATCCCCTCCGTCAATTCGAAGTTTCGTCGCGTTTTGAAGTCGGATTTGGCAGGAATGCGTCGATCCCCAAAAGCTAGGGTTCATCGATTTTCGTCCGATTTCTTCCGATTTTCGTTTGGGTAACCTCCCTTACCCCTTTTTCGTCATTTTCGTGTTTTTCCCTGCCATTATTGTGTTCGAATTTGATGAATTATAAGGGTTCGAATTTAAGGGCTTGTTTGGGTTCGAATTTAAGGGGTTTGAGTTCGAAAATTGGGGGTTTTTGGCAAGGGGTGTTGATTCTTGCTTGGATAGCTTAATTCACATTTTAGATGAATTATGGTTTTTAATTGGGTTCAAAATTGTGAGATTAAGGTTCGATTTTTGTAGGGTATTCTTGAACAAATTTCGATATTGTCTCATTCGTTCCCCTCCCTGCATGTACCCTGCCCCGGGTCTTTTAAAAGGTTAATTGTCGTGTGTTGACAATATTTTGAGGGTTATGGGTGTGCTTGAACATGGGTTACATGTTCGTAAATAATTGTGAATTATTTATCGTGTTAGCACATCATTCCTCGGGGCATGGAACTCGAGCAAGGTTTGGCTCGGACTTCGGAGATTTAAGGTACGTGCGACGTACGAGCATTACTATATATATATATTAGGGCATTGTGAAATGCATAATGTGTTTTGATTGCATCAAATATTGTGCGTGTGGTTATATATATATGTTGATATAGCCAAGGAACGATCAAATCTTGATATCGCCGCTTGTAGCGTGCGTGACACTAGAGTAGGATAACTCTTACAAGATATAAGGAGGTACTGGGTTTATATGACTATTGTAGGGCATTTGAGATGCCTGAGAATGATCATGGGATCATGTATTCATTATAAGACATTTGAGATGTCTAGGTATAATGGAGAATTGGTAAAATAAATGCTAGGCATTTGAGCTATCTATGATTTATAGCGAGGTTATGAAATCAGTATTAGATATTGAGATATCTATATTTGCATGAATGATGAACTTGGAATCATAATTATTGATATTCGAGAACTAGGCATGCAATGAGTTAAATCAATGTGTTGATTTACTGATTTATGAGATTTGATGAGTTTGATGATTGTGAGAACAGGGACAGTACACGGAATCCCGGATGAGGATGTTGCCATCCAGGGAGTATCATTTAAATTCATTAGTATTTACTTTTGTTGTAAATTATGAATTTCATTATTGTGATTATGGGATTTTGTGTATTGGTATGCTCACCCCGTTGGGGGCTGTCTCTGTTGGGGCACGTGAACAGGTACATCGATGGCTTTGGAGTTGAGCTCGAGCTGTTGATTGGAGGTACTCCCAGGATCGTGGTACCAGGGCTTGATGGAGCACGGTATCGTATAGAGTACTTATATACACCTGAGGATTATATACATATTCATGATGCTCGCATGTGAGCACGATTATACTTGTATATGGATTGTATATAAAGGCATGAGCCTTTCTCTCTTTCATTTGAGGTTGCATGCAATTAGAGGTTGAATTGCTAAATGATATGAGAGTCATTGGTGTATTATGTGGGTGTTGAAACCCACTTTTGTTGTCATATGTGTGGCGTCTTCCCTGGCTGGGAATTTACTTGTATTACTGCTTTCTGATGAGTATTATGTGTTCCCTGGCCGGGAATTATGTTATGTGTTGTGCTTTTTTTTGGGATAGCTCTATTTATGGGGATACTCTGCCCAAATTTTTATAAAAGTTCACAATGTGAAAAGTGGCACCAAGGGGTTGGTAAAGGGCAAACATATGAGTCTTTTATTGTTAGGATGATGATCTTATAACATTGAGTATTAAAGGAAATTTTGTAATTGACATTCAATGGTAAAGTATCATCTGAGCTTCCCGATTGACTTTTTATTGAAAGCATGTGCCACACCTAGTGGTTAATACACTAATCAGGGGTTAAGGGCTAAGGGGGTCCTTACACCGCTTCATCAAATTTGAATTCATTAGAAGTTTTAATGCACTCGGTCAGAGGGGCCAAGAGTGTACTAAAATTCCTAACAAATCGCCGGTAAAAGGAAACCAGCCCATGAAAACTTCGTACTTCGATATGGTAGTGGGTTCGGGCCACTCCTGAATTGCCCGTATCTTTTCTTCATCAACTTTCACACCTTCAGCGGAGACCACAAAACCAAGAAACACAATACTATCTTGGCAAAATTATGACTTTTTGAGATTTCCATACAACTTTTCTTGACGTAGAACCTCAAGAATTAATCTAATATGCCACATATGATCCTTTAACTTCTGCTATATATAAGAATGTCATCAAAATAAACAACGACAAAATTACCAATAAACCTCCGCAACACATGATTCATCAACCTCATAAACTTACTATGTGCATTCGAAAGCCCAAATGGCATAACCAACCATTCATATAAGCCATTTTTAGTTTTAAATGTCGTCTTCCATTCATCCCCTTCTTTCATCCTTATTTGGTGATATCCACTTTTAAAATCAATTTTTGAAAATATTATTGAACCATGTAATTCATCTAGCATATCATCAAGTCTCGGAATAGGATATCGATATTTTACCATGATTCTGTTGATTTTACCCAACAATCCAAACATGTCTTGCCATGCTAGCTACAAGAAAAGAACATGGTGACTCTTGGGGCATCTCATTTCATGACTTGATAGATAAAAGGGGGATTAATGGTGGTCAAATTTTCTACCAAGATGATTATACATCTTCCCATCTTGATACATCCCATTCGAAGAATAAGGAAGGTGAAGGGTTGCTTGAATACATCTCCCCATCTTGGTACATCCCATTCGAAGAATAAGGAAGGTGAAGGATTGCTTGATGATGTTCAAACTTCTCTATTAAATTAACTATACATCTCCTCATGATTTGGAAATATGTGACTATATTAATTATAGCAAAATGAATGATCAAAATGATGGTAGTGAACGAAATATATATATAGGCTTATATGTAACGTTTTAAAAGTAGTTTTTGAATGATATAAAATTGAGTTTAAATTTGTGTAATACTCTTATCATAATTTCGATTATTTCAAATTTGTGTGGCGAGTTTTTTCCGATTCTTATCGAACCCTTTTCCTTCCTGGTTCGTGGCGAATCTCCTTGTGTTGAACTTGTGGCGCCCATTGGCTTATCAAGCTCGACATCTGGATTTCTATTTTCTTGTTTGTTGTTCTTATTTCTTGGTTGACATATTATTGGTCCTAGACTACAACATTTGGTATCAGAGCAAGGATATGTCAACTCAATCAAAAGACGAGACCAGGCGACGTGCTGAGGTAGCCGCGGGGAAAATACCGCAAGGACTATCTCTCAATCAAGCTAAAATTTGGAAGCTTGAGAAAGAGTTGGAAGAATTACGACTAAGAGTAGAAGAAGATGATGATGATTATGAAAATCCATATTATGAAGAAGAGCATCCATCATCTCGCAGGAATGATCGAACACGGGATGAGAGGCCACGATATGAGAATTATAATCATGTGAAGATTCCTCCATTCAAGGGTACCACAAATCCAGAAGAGTACCTTGAGTGGGAAATTAAAGTTGAGAAATTATTTGACTTCTACAACGTACCCGAGGATCGTAAGGTTCGTCTTGCGACTCTTGAATTTACGGAGTATGCACACCTATTGTGGGAGAGCTTGAAGGCTAAAAGACGACGTGAGGGGAAGAAGATATTCGTACTTGGAGGGTTATGAAATGGCTCATGCAAAACCGTTTCATTCCAAAACATTACCACCAAGAGTTGTATTTACGTCTTCAATCACTGAAGCAAGGTAATTCTTCAGTTGAGGAGTATGTTAAGGAATTTGAAACTATTATGATGCGGTGTGATTTACGAGAGGTTCAAGAGCATACAATTGCTAGGTTCCTACGGGGACTTAACTTGGAAATTGCAGATCTGGTCGAACTCCATACTTATGATACACTTGAGGACGTGATAAAATTATCAATGAAGATCGAGCGACAACGGAAGAGGAAGATAACTACGCGGGCTTCCCAAGTTCGACCTATTGGTGGTGAAAAATATACAAATTCAGTAGGGCTTTCATCTTTAAAGACCTTCTCGGCCGCCCACCGGGCTGGAAGGAATGATGGAGAGAATGCACCTATTACTAATATAAAAAGGGAAGATGTTCCTAGGCCCCCACCAAGGCAAAGAGATATCAAATGCTTTAAGTGTCAAGGTCATGGACATATAGCATCACAATGTCCTAATCGTAAGATAATGATGGTGAGAGAATCTGAGATTGAAAGTGAAGATGAAGTGGAGGCCGAGGAAGAAGTACACTACGACGAAGAGGAGTTGGTGGAACGAGCAAAGGAGGGAGAGTTGCTTGTTGTGCGACGAATTCTCAATACACAACCCGTCAATACCGAAGATCAAAGGGAGAATATTTTCCACACAAGGTGCAAAGTGAATGGAAAGGTTTGTGGAGTTATAGTTGATGGTGGTAGTTGCACAAATGTGGCCTCAGCCACATTAGTTAAAAAATTGGGTTTAAAGACTAGTAAACATCCGAGTCCCTATAAATTACGGTGGTTGAATGATTCTGGAGATATTAAAGTTGAGGAGCAAGCAAAGGTTACATTTTCTATTGGAACTTATGTTGACGAAGTACTTTGTGATGTGGTGCCTATGAGTGCAAGCCACTTACTCTTGGGTCGGCCTTGGCAGTTTGATCGGAAAGTGGTTCATGATGGCTACAAGAACACTTTTTTGTTTTCTAAGGAAGGAAAGAAGCACACTTTAGCGCCCCTTACACCGGCACAAATTCGAGACAACATGGTTGAAAAATCAAAAAAAGAAAACTTCATAGCAAGCAAAGTAGACGTGGAGCGTGTTTTGTCGGCCAAGAATTTCATATATATGTTGGTCTCAAGAGAGGTGTATCTTTCCGACAAGTCTACACTTTCCTCACAAGTGGTAACATTGCTAGAGGAATTTAAAGATGTTTTTCCCGAAGATCTTCCAGCGTGCCTTCCGCCTATACGAGGGATAGAGCATTAGATTGACTTGGTGCCAGGGTCTGTTCTTCCGAATAGACCAGCATATCGTTGTAATCCAGAAGAGACTCGAGAGTTGCATAGGAAAGTGACAGAGTTGATGGATCGGGGTTTCATACGAGAATCAATGAGTCCTTGCTCTGTTCCAGCTTTGTTAGTGCCCAAGAAAGATGGAAGTATGAGAATGTGTGTGGACAGCCGCGCACATCAACGGAATCACGGTAAAATATCGATATCCTATTCCGAGACTTGATGATATGCTAGATGAATTACAGGGTTCAATAATATTTTCAAAAATTAATTTGAAAAGTGGATATCACCAAATAAGGATGAAAGAAGGGGATGAATGGAAGACGGCATTTAAAACTAAAAATGGCTTATATGAATGGTTGGTTATGCCATTTGGGCTTTGGAATGCACCTAGTACGTTTATGAGGTTGATGAATCATGTGTTGCGGAGGTTTATTGGTAAGTTTGTCGTTGTTTATTTTGATGACATTCTTATATATTGCAGAAGTTTAAAGGATCATATGGGGCATATTAGATTAATTCTTGAGGTTCTACGTCAAGAAAAGTTGTATGGAAATCTCAAAAAGTCAGAATTTTGCCAAGATAGTATTGTGTTTCTTGGTTTTGTGGTCTCCGCTAAAGGTGTGAAAGTTGATGAAGAAAAGATACGGGCAATTCAGGAGTGGCCCGAACCTACCATATCGGAAGTACGGAGTTTTCATGGGCTGGTTTCCTTTTACCGACGATTTGTTAGGAATTTTAGTACACTCTTGGCCCCTCTGACCGAGTGCATTAAAACTTCTAATGAATTCAATTTTGATGAAGCGGCGCGAAGAAGTTTTGAGTTAGCAAAAGAAAAGTTATGTACAGCCCCTATACTAGCCTTACCCGACTTTTCAAAGACCTTCGAAATCGAGTGTGATGCTTCCGGGGTTGGTATTGGTGCGGTATTAATGCAAGAAAAACGGCCTATTGCATTTTTTAGTGAAAAATTGAGTGGTTCGCGGCTTAACTACTCCACTTATGACAAGGAATTTTATGCTCTTATTCGTGCCCTGGAAGTGTGGCAACATTATTTGCTACCCAAGGAGTTTATCATCCATACCGACCATGAGTCTCTCAAGTATTTGAAAGGGCAAAACAAGTTGAATAAGAGGCATGCTAAGTGGATAGAATACATGGAAATATTTCCATATATTATCAAGTACAAGAAAGGTGAAATGAATGTAGTGGCGGATGCATTATCAAGAAGATACGCACTTATTTCTATGATGAGCGCAAATCTTCTTGGGTTCGAACTTATAAAGAATGTATATTTGGAGGATCCAAAACTTACATCTATTTACACAGCTTGTGAAAAGGAAGCGGTGGATGGTTTTTATCGTCACGATGGGTATCTATTTCGTTTTGGAAAGATGGTAATTCCAAATTGCTCCATTCGAGAACTAATTGTCAGAGAAGCTCATGGAGGTGGTCTTGCGGGTCATTTTGGAGAAATAAAGACACTCGAGATGATTAAAGAGCATTTTTATTGGCCTGGAATGAGGAAGGATGTGTATAAAGTGATTGAACGATGTGTAATTTGCAAGAAAGCAAAGGGAAAGGAAGCAGCGCACGGACTACTTATGCCTTTACCTATTCCCGATCATCCATGGGTTGACGTGAGCATGGATTTTGTGTTGGGATTACCAAGAACACAACAAGGTAATGATTCCATTATGGTAGTTGTTGATAGATTTAGTAAGATGGCACACTTCATTCCTTGCAAAAAGACTGATGATGCTTCCCGAGTTGCTGGTTATTTCTTTCGTGAAGTTGTTAAATTGCATGGAATTCCTATGACCATTGTTTCGGATAGAGATACAAAGTTTCTAAGTTATTTTTGGAAGACTTTGTGGAAGAAATTGGGTACCAAATTATTGTTTAGCACAACTTGTCATCCACAAACTGATGGACAAACGGAAGTGGTGGATCGTACTTTATCAACATTGTTAGAAAGCTTAATTAGCACGAGACTAACATCATGGGATCAAGTCCTTCCAATGGCACAATTTGCTTACAATCGATCGGTCCATAGGGTTACTGGACACACACCATTTGAGATTGTCTACGGTTTTAACCCTATAACACCACTTGATCTTTCTCCTATACCGATAGAGGAACGAGTTTGTAATGATGGAAAAAAGAAAGCAGAGTTGGTCAAAGTTTTGCATGAACAAGTTCGAGATCGGATCGAAAGACAAAATATGGTTAGTAAGGAATACGTGAACAAGGGACGAAAGAAAGTCAATTTTGAACCAGGAGATCTCGTATGGATATTTCTCAAGAAAGAAAGGTTTCCAAGATTGAGGAAGTCGAAGTTGATGCCAAGATCTCAAGGCCCATTTAGAATTGTTACTAAGGTTAATGACAATGCATACAAGCTAGAGTTGCCGGACGGTTTCCATGGTTCCGATACTTTTAACGTTCATGATTTGACACCATATATCGAGGACTTCGAAGATTTGGATTCGAGGACGAATCTTTTCCAACTCGGAGGGAATGTTGTAGATCAAGATTCAATAGTCGATTTTAGTCCAACAATTCAAGGGCCAATCACTCGTGCGAGGGCTAAATTTTACCCAACAATCCAAACATGTCTTGCCATGCTAGCTACAAGAAAAGAACATGGTGACTGTTGGGGCATCTCATTTCATGACTTGATAGCTAAAAGGGGGATTAATGGTGGTCAAATTTTCTACCAAGATGATTATACATCTTCCCATCTTGGTACATCTCATTCGAAGAATAAGGAAGGTGAAGGGTTGCTTGAATATATCTCCCCATCTTGGTACATCCCATTCGAAGAATAAGGAAGGTGAAGGGTTGCTTGAATACATCTCCCCATCTTGGTACATCCCATTCGAAGAATAAGGAAGGTGAACGATTTCTTGATGATGTTCAAACTTCTCTATTAAATTAACTATACATCTCCTCATGATTTGGAAATTTGTGACTATATTAATTATAGCAAAATGAATGATCAAAATGATGGTAGTGAACGAAATATATATATAGGCTTATATGTAACGTTTTAAAAGTAGTTTTTGAATGATATAAAATTGAGTTTTAAATTTGTGTAATACTCTTATCATAATTTCGATTATTTCGAATTTGTGTGGCGAGTTTTTTTCCGATTCTTATCGAACCCTTTTCCTTCCTGGTTCGTGGCGAATCTCCTTGTGTTGAACTTGTGGCGCCCATTGGCTTATCAAGCTCGACATCTGGATTTCTAATTTCTTGTTTGTTGGTTCTTATTTCTTGGTTGACATATTATTGGTCCTAGACTACAACATTTGGTATCAGAGCAAGGATATGTCAACTCAATCAAAAGACGAGACCAGGCGACGTGCTGAGGTAGCCGCGGGGAAAATACCGCGAGGACTATCTCTCAATCAAGCTAAAATTTGGAAGCTTGAGAAAGAGTTGGAAGAATTATGACTAAGAGTGGAAGAAGATGATGATGATTATGAAAATCCATATTATGAAGAAGAGCATCCATCATCTCGCAGGAATGATCGAACACGGGATGAGAGGCCACGATATGAGAACTATAATCATGTGAAGATTCCTCCATTCAAGGGTACCACAAATCCAGAAGAGTACCTTGAGTGGGAAATTAAAGTTGAGAAATTATTTGACTTCTACGACGTACCCGAGGATCGTAAGGTTAGTCTTGCGACTCTTGAATTTACGGAGTATGCACACCTATTGTGGGAGAGCTTGAAGGCTAAAAGACGACATGAAGGGGAAGAAGAGATTCGTACTTGGAGGGTTATGAAATGGCTCATGCAAAACCGTTTCATTCCAAAACATTGCCGCCAAGAGTTGTATTTACGTCTTCAATCACTGAAGCAAGGTAATTCTTCAGTTGAGGAGTATGTTAAGGAATTTGAAACTATTATGATGCGATGTGATTTACGAGAGGTTCAAGAGCATACAATTGCTAGGTTCCTACGGGGACTTAACTTGGAAATTGCAGATCTGGTCGAACTCCAAACTTATGATACACTTGAGGACGTGATAAAATTATCAATGAAGATCGAGCGACAACGGAAGAGGAAGATAACTACGCGGGCTTCCCAAGTTCGACCTATTGGTGGTGAAAAATATACAAATTCAGTAGGGCTTTCATCTTTAAAGACCTTCTCGGCCGCCCACCGGGCTGGAAGGAATGATGGAGAGAATGCACCTATTACTAATATAAAAAGGGAAGATGTTCATAGGCCCCCACCAAGGCAAAGAGATATCAAATGCTTTAAGTGTCAAGGTCATGGACATATAGCATCACAGTGTCCTAATCGTAAGATAATGATGGTGAGAGAATCTGAGATTGAAAGTGAAGATGAAGTGGAGGCCGAGGAAGAAGTACACTACGACGAAGAGGAGTTGGTGGAACGAGCAGAGGAGGGAGAGTTGCTTGTTGTGCGACGAATTCTCAATACACAACCCGTCAATACCGAAGATCAAAGGGAGAATATTTTCCACACAAGGTGCAAAGTGAATGGAAAGGTTTGTGGAGTTATAGTTGATGGTGGTAGTTGCACAAATGTGGCCTCAGCCACATTAGTTAAAAAAGACTAGTAAACATCCGAGTCCCTATAAATTACGGTGGTTGAATGATTCTGGAGATATTAATGTTGAGGAGCAAGTAAAGGCTACATTTTCTATTGGAACTTATGTTGACGAAGTACTTTTTGATGTGGTGCCTATGAGTGCAAGCCACTTACTCTTGGGTCGGCCTTGGCAGTTTGATCGGAAAGTGGTTCATGATGGCTACAAGAACACTTCTTCGTTTTCTAAGGAAGGAAAGAATCACACTTTAGCGCCCCTTACACCGGCACAAATTCGAGACAACATGGTTGAAAAATCAAAAAAAGAAAACTTCATAGCAAGCAAAGTAGACGTTGAGCGTGTTTTGTCGGCCAAGAATTTCATATATATGTTGGTCTCAAGAGAGGTGTATCTTTCCGACAAGTCTACAATTTCCTCACAAGTGGTAACATTGCTAGAGGAATTTAAAGATGTTTTTCCCGAAGATCTTCCAGCGGGCCTCCCGCCTATACGAGGGATAGAGCATCAGATTGACTTGGTGCCAGGGGCTATTCTTCCGAATAGACCAGCATATCGTTGTAATCCAGAAGAGACTCGAGAGTTGCATAGGCAAGTGACAGAGTTGATGGATCGGGGTTTCATACGAGAATAAATGAGTCCTTGCTCTGTTCCAGCTTTGTTAGTGCCCAAGAAAGATGGAAGTATGAGAATGTGTGGACAGCCGCGCCATCAACAGAATCATGGTAAAATATCCATATCCTATTCCGAGACTTGATGATATGCTAGATGAATTACATGGTTCAATAATATTTTCAAAAATTGATTTGAAAAGTGGATATCACCAAATAAGGATGAAAGAAGGGGATGAATGGAAGACGGCATTTAAAACTAAAAATGGCTTATATGAATGATTGGTTATGCCATTTGGGCTTTCGAATGCACCTAGTACGTTTATGAGGTTGATGAATCATGTGTTGCGGAGGTTTATTGGTAAGTTTGTCGTTGTTTAATTTGATGACATTCTTATATATAGCAGAAGTTTAAAGGATCATATGGGGCTTATTAGATTAATTCTTGAGGTTCTACGTCAAGAAAGGTTGTATGGAAATCTCAAAAAGTCAGAATTTTGCCAAGATAGTATTGTGTTTCTTGGTTTTGTGGTCCGCTGAAGGTGTGAAAGTTGATGAAGAAAAGATACGGGCAATTCAGGAGTGGCCCGAACCCACTACCATATCGGAAGTACGGAGTTTTCATGGGCTGGTTTCCTTTTACCGGCGATTTGTTAGGAATTTTAGTACACTCTTGGCCCCTCTGACCGAGTGCATTAAAACTTCTAATGAATTCAAATTTGATGAAGCGGCGCGAAGAAGTTTCGAGTTAGCAAAAGAAAAGTTATGTACAGCCCCTATACTAGCCTTACCCGACTTTTCAAAGACCTTCGAAATCGAGTGTGATGCTTCCGGGGTTGGTATTGGTGCAGTATTAATGCAAGAAAAACGGCCTATTGCATTTTTTAGTGAAAAGTTGAGTGGTTCGCGGCTTAACTACTCCACTTATGACAAGGAATTCTATGCTCTTATTCGTGCCCTGGAGGTGTGGCAACATTATTTGCTATCCAAGGAGTTTATCATCCATACCGACCATGAGTCTCTCAAGTATTTGAAAGGGCAAAACAAGTTGAATAAGAGGCATGCTAAGTGGATAGAATACATGAAAATATTTCCATATATTATCAAGTACAAGAAAAGTGAAATGAATGTAGTGGCGGATGCATTATCAAGAAGATACACACTTATTTCTATGATGAGAGCAAATCTTCTTGGGTTCGAACTTATAAAGAATGTATATTTGGAGGATCCAAAACTTACATCTATTTACACAGCTTGTGAAAAGGAAGCGAGGGATGGTTTTTATCGTCACGATGGGTATATATTTCGTTTTGGAAAGATGGTAATTCCAAATTGCTCCATTCGAGAACTAATTGTCAGAGAAGCTCATGGAGGTGGACTTGCGGGTCATTTTGGAGAAATAAAGACGCTCGAGATTATTAAAGAGCATTTTTATTGGCCTGGAATGAGGAAGGATGTGTATGAAGTGATTGAACGATGTGTAATTTGCAAGAAAGCAAAGGGAAAGGAAGCAGCGCACGGACTACTTATGCCTTTACCTATTCCCGATCATCCATGGGTTGACGTGAGCATGGATTTTGTGTTGGGATTACCGAGAACACAACAAGGTAATGATTCCATTATGGTAGTTGTTGATAGATTTAGTAAGATGGCACACTTCATTCCTTGCAAAAAGACTGATGATGCTTCCCGAGTTGCTGGTTATTTCTTTCGTGAAGTTGTTAAATTGCATGGAATTCCTATCACCATTGTTTCGGATAGAGATACAAAGTTTCTAAGTTATTTTTGGAAGACTTTGTGGAAGAAATTGGGTACCAAATTATTGTTTAGCACAACTTGTCATCCACAAACTGATGGACAAACGGAAGTTGTGAATCGTACTTTATCAACATTGTTACGAAGCTTAATTAGCAAGAGACTAACATCATGGGATCAAGTCCTTCCAATGGCGGAATTTGCTTACAATCGATCTGTAAGACCCCAACGACCCAACACGTCAATACTGCAATTATGGCGTCATAAGAGTATAAAAAAATTTCATTCTTTAAAAGAATCATTACATTCTTCACATAATCCCCATGACTTTTATAAAAATTTGGGCAGAGTCTCCCCATAAAATGAGCTATCCCAAAATAAAAACACATCACCAAAAATAATTCCCAGCCAGGGAAAAACATGATACTAAAAGAAATCAAAACCATAAGTAAGTTCCCAGCCAGGGAAGTCACCATACTAAGAAGATATAAAAAGTGGACTTCAACACCAATATACAGTCCATATACACGACTCCAAGGGCTCACATACGAGCAACATATAATGAACACCCATCTAGTTACATAAATAGTGTATACTATTTACTCAATCTCATTCTACGCTTCAGGAAGCAATATTGTCCAGCCAAGCTCGAGCTTGCTACGCCAAAATAACCTTGTAGCTGTAATACCTGTTTCAACAGAAACAGCCCCCACACTGGGTGAGCATACCAACATCACACTACCCATATCATAATAATGCATAAAGATCATGATACGATCATAACATCATAATTTACAATTATTTAAAATCTATAAAAATGTACTCCCTGTACAGTTCTGAATCTGTATAGCCTCCACGCACTGTTCCTGTTTCAAACTCACACGCTTTCATAACATCAAATTCAGTATCGTTATTTAAACATGATACTCCTCAACACGATAAATTCAATACAATCAAAATCTATTATTTATGCTTAGTCATAAACAATTTCATATCGCATATGATCCTGCCTACCAATCTATCTCATTCTCGACATTTTCGCATATTGATCATGCCCCAGGCATCAATACTCAGCTGTATACTCGGATCATGTATAACTACGCATCCCTCATACCACACATACATATATACATATTCATATTTTTGGATCACGTACAAATACGTATCCACCATGCCACATATGTCATACTCATCACACATATACATTTCTTACGTTCCATCATGACATTTAATAATTCATGAATATATGAATGTGTAAGTACTTCATAATAAGTATACCTGCTCGTACGTCACTACGTACCTTATAATCTGTGTTTACCGTCAAGTCACCCTCCTTGTTGTCCGAGAGCTCAAGAAGGCTCTACATGAACTCAAAAGTTTAAGGTCAATTCATAATCAATACTTGATGAACATAGTCTCACACAATCCAACTTCCCAACAACAAACTCAATTTAAACAACTAGCATGTTACATACACCCAACCCAACACCGAGATGCTTCAAGCAACAAGCTATGAAAGAAAGAATCCATGGATATAAAATATTCTACTATTTATGTCCAAACCCCCTTAATCACAATATAAAGTCCTTTGATTGAATTCAACTTAAACAAATTAAACATGCATTTGAGTTTCATAATTCTTAATTTAAAACTCATATGATGCCCATTCAATTATATACATCACCACAATCTTTAATCCATGTTATGACACACACTACCATGTATCTAACTCATTTATTCACACACTACACATGCTTCCAAAGGTAACACATTTCATACCATAGCCCAACATCCACCAAAATATTACAATGGCTACAAGTCAAGTTAGTTCTTTTCACCACCCATTAACAAGGCTTAGACCCACACTTGAATCACATCTAAGCATATTAACAAACACATTACATGCATGGTTTTAGTATTCATTTCTTTCTTTCTTTAACCAACAATAATACTAAGCCAAGACATAATTCCACAATTTATTTTTAACAATCAACTATCCAATAAAGTGAGTCACAATTAACTTCCAACAATCAATTCATTTATCATACTATCCAAATTCCAAATTATCATTCTTCATTGACAATACTCCATCTAACTACATACATGTATGTACTTTAACACATTTATACTTCAATATATGTAGGGATACATAATAACTTGCATAAACACCATCTACACACACTAACACACACACACACACTCTGCACACACACTTCACACTTTTCCAGCACACACTAACACCTACCAGCACACACTCAAACACGTTTTCTGCACACACTATCACACAGTAAGAAAACAACCACAACACCTCAAAATTTCGACCAAACAATCACCCAAAATTGACCCAAAGGACAACTAAACATTTCCCTTGACAAGCCTCAAATTTTCGAACACCAACTTGGAAAAATTCAAACCAAACTCGAAAATAAGAGAGGTAGAATAGCTTAGGGAGTAAGGAAACATCATACCTCACAAATCTTGGCAAGATATTTGAGCTTAAAGGGCGAAAATTCCAACCCTAAACTACCATGAAAGAGCCGATGAGTTTGAGGGGTTTGGGGAAGAGGTAGCCGATTATTTAGTGTGTGAGAAGATGTGTGTGTGTGTTTTCTTGTCTAGCACTAGCTTTAAATCTCAACCTTACATTTAATCCACACCCTTAAATTTCATCTATTCTATAAAAAAAATAAGTAATTTATTTAAATCAAAGACTCAAAATAATGGTAAGAATTATTGGTTAGAAGTGCATCATAAGTTCACTCCCACTAGCTTAATTTCAAATCCGGGTCCGACTTCAATTCCCTGTAATTTGATTCCGAAATTAATTCAAGTTTACTCCAATTAATGAAATTATTCGGTGTAGATAATTTCGGACATCATTCTTGAATTTAATTAACGATATAAACTCAACCCGGAATTTATTTTTAACTCCAGAGCAAAATAACATTCCCAATAATTTAAATCTCAAAATTTTATTGAAATACCACAATTAAGTCAATTGAAAAATTATCAAATATTTCGAGCATCACAATTCTCCCCAACTAATAAAATTTCGACCCCGAAATTTAAACGCATGCTTATTATTAAAAGCCAACAGTAAAATTCACGTACCGGTATACAGTTCAAGACAGTGACTTGACCATCTGTAGGATGACAGTCATCTGAATCATCACGGCTCACACATGTGCCCCATTACACCGACGATCGCAAGACTGCAAATCACATCACTTTACCATATTTTAACATTAGCACTCAATGAGCTAACATATATGAATACACTTATTCATATGAATCCTTACGAGATTAACATCATCATATAATCGCTAAATCATGCAATCCATGCATATCACGTGTATATCAGAATGTATGACGATACACCAACCTCGTCATATCGCACATCGCCCTTGTCCGTATGAAATAATGGTACTCTTGAGTCCTTAAACATCAACTCCACCTATATCATCTTCTGGTTATTATCTGGCGCAATGCAATTACTAAAAAGCCCATTAGTAATTCTCATACGTATATCAACATTTTACGCACAGCATGTAAGTAATCCAACAAGCATGGAACGCAGCGGAATAATAAAATTTTGGATTACTATAACCGCGGATCTATACATAGGGATTCATATCGGATAAAGGAATCAAAGGTCTCACCCTTGTAGCGTGCTTGAGCAGATTCCACGAAGCAGCACCACGTCCAACGAGTCCTTCGAGCCACTAGCAAAACTTAGCGAGTTTTACCTCTACGGTATCCACACGATCAAATCGGGAAGGGATATTTAAGAACAAGTTGCTAGACTCGTTCTTAAACCGGAACAAGAAGCACACTCGATTCTAAATCGAACGATCGCCTCAATTCAACAAGTTTCTCTTCGGCTATCAAGGAAGAAATCGAGAGCTCCTTGTCACGTGAAGGAGGCGACCGTGAGCTTCTAAGTCTAGGTTAGTATAATATGAATTGTGTTATCAATAATAAAACATAACCTTGTATTTATATTATAAGATTTAGTTAAGGTTTAAGGCTTTCTTAAAGCCTCATGGGCCCAAACCCATGATTTAATTAAATCCTTATAATCCTTTAATTAAGACTCTTCTTAATTAATTAATTCATCTAATGAATTTAATTTCCCTTCTCGATTTAATCTTTTGTGCGACCCGATAGGATCTTGTAATGTTGGCAGTGACATAGACTCTTATTTTACGTTACAAGCAAGGAGCGGTGTCTACCAACACATCGAGGCTACCCAAATTACAAGAATGTCAATGACTCGACATAACCTTTAGAACTTGTGATAATATTAACCATGTAACTTAATCCCTTTGTCCTTTGTGTTTAGATTGAACACGAGTCATGGAATAGTCATACTCGTATATTCAATCTTTATTTCTTGATCCCCAAGTAGAACTAGAATAAACGAATAAGCTCGATATCTCATATCGACTAATTCGAGCATGGCCATGCTTTTTAGTTCTCACTTGATCAAGGGCCAAACACATCTCCTGCTATATAGGAGGGACAAATCCTATCTCGATCAGTCAACATCCCTCTACATAATTCGTAGTGTATCCAATAGTCGCCTTTATAGTTTACCCTGTTACGGGTAACGTTTGACAATATCAATATACATAACTCCTTATGTTGGGATCTCTGATGATCACAAGTCGTAAGGATTACATACATTATTATCACTATGAGAATTGCATATGACGATCATATAACTATCCATGTTGCATTCTCATGGTGGGTCTGTCCAGTACATCGTTCTCTAACATGTACCCATGTGTTGATTTGATATCTCATATCAATGAACAATTCATCAATCAACACATACTAGTCTCTACGTATTATCATTATCCATATTCATGATAATACTTGACTAGGGACATCTTTAAGAATAATACAATATTATTCTAAGGAAATTAACATATATATTAATTCATATTGCACAGATAATCGAATAATATATAATAATGAATTGCCATTCATAAAATCATAAACATTGTATGTCAAAACAATCATCTAATGACTTGTCTTAGGGCAAAGCCCAACAAATCTCCCACTTGCACTAAGACCACTCATACATATACCTAATGCCTAAAGATCTAGTATGACGATCATGCTTCTGCTGTGATAGTGGCTTCGTCAATGGGTCAGATACATTATCATCTGTTGGTACTTTGCATATTTTAACATCTCCCCTTTCAACGATTTCTCGAATGAAATGGAAACGCCTAAGTATGTGCTTGGATCTTTGGTGAGATCTAGGTTCCTTAGCCAATGCGATCGCTCCATTGTTGTCACAATAGAGTTCTACCGGATCTTTAATGCTAGGCACCACTCCAAGTTCAGAAATGAACTTCCTAATCCAAACAGCTTCCTTTGCTGCATCCGAGGCAGCAATATACTCAGCTTCCGTTGTAGAATCGGCTACTGTTTCTTGCTTTGAACTCTTCCAGCTCACAGCACCTCCATTTAGGCAATACACATATCCAGATTGCGATCGAAAATCATCTTTGTTAGTTTGGAAGCTTGCATCAGTGTAACCCATTACATTGAGCTCTTCCTCACCTCCATAAATCAAGAATGTATCCTTAGTCCTTCTCAAGTACTTCAGGATGTTCTTAACAGCAATCCAGTGACCTTCACCTGGATCAACTTGATATCTGCTCGTCATGCTCAAAGCATACGATACATCGGGACGAGTACATATCATGGCATACATGATAGATCCAATAGCTGACGCATATGGAATCTCACTCATGCGTTGTCTCTCATCTGGTGTTGAAGGACACTGTTCCTTCGAGAGATATATACCATGTGTCATAGGCACGAATCCTTTCTTTGATTCTTGCATGCTAAACCTTTTAAGCACTTTGTCTATGTATGTACTTTGACTTAGGCCGAGAAGCCTTCTTGATCTATCTCTATAGATCTTGATTCCTAATACATAGGTGGCTTCTCCCAAGTCTTTCATCAAAAAGCAGTTCCCTAGCCAAATCTTTACAGATTGTAAGGCAGGGATATCATCCCCAATGAGAAGTATGTCATCTACATACAACACTAGGAAAATGATTATGCTTCCACTGACCTTCTTATAGACACAAGGTTCATCTACGTTTTTGATAAAACCAAACTCTTTGATTGCATCATCAAAACGAAGATTCCAACTCCGAGAAGCTTGCTTCAATCCATAAATGGATCGTTGTAGCTTCCATATCTTTCTAGCATCCTTTGGATCGACAAAACCCTCGGGCTGTGTCATGTACACATCCTCGAGCAGATTTCCATTAAGGAAAGCTGTTTTGACATCCATCTGCCAGATTTCATAATCATGAAATGCAGCTATTGCAAGTAAGATCCTTATGGATTTAACCGTGGCCACTGGTGAAAAGGTTTCATCATAGTCAATACCATGAGTTTGTTTGAATCCTTTTGCAACCAGCCGACCTTTATAGGTTTGTACATTACCATCCATATCGGTCTTTTTCTTGAAAATCCATTTGCACCCTATGGGTCGTACCCCTTCAGGTGGATCAACCAAAGTCCATACTTGGTTTACATACATGGTTTCCATCTCAGATTTCATGGCCTCTTGCCATTTCTCAGAATCAGTGCCCATTATAGCTTGTTGATAAGATGACGGCTCATCCTCATCAATAAGTAGTAAGTCACCTTGTTGAGTCACAAGAAATCCATATCTCTGTGGTTCCCGGTGTTCTCTTACAGACCTACGCTGGGCTTGTGTCTCTTGAGCAGGTACTTCTTCCACAACAGCTTGCGGAGCCTGCTCTATTTCCATCTCAATCTCAGGTTCAGTGTTTTCTTGTGGTTGAACTTCACTAAGTTCTATTTTTCTCCCACTGGAAGTGGGAGCACATATCTATGGACTTTGTGACTCACTTGCCGAGGACTACTTCGGGTTGTGATGCCATCTGGGTGATTATCGACAGACTGACAAAGGTAGCTCACTTCATTCCCTACAGTATGACTTACACATACTTGAGGATGGCTCAGTTGTATGTCCGGGACATAGTGAGACTGCATGGGATTCCAGTGTCTATTGTGTCTGACAGAGATCCACGGTTCACATCTCATTTCTGGGGAGGTTTACAGTCAGCTTTGGGTACTGAGGTAAGATTGAGTAAGACATATCATCCCCAGACGAACGGTCAGACTGAGCGCACTATACAGACGCTCGAGGACATGCTACGGGCATGTGTGTTGGAGTTTGATGCCTCATGGCATGATTCTTTGGCCTTGGTGGAATTCTCATACAACAACAGCTATCAGGCGAGTATTCATATGGCACCGTTTGAGGCGTTGTATGGTAGACGTTGCAGGTCACCATTGTACTGGGATGACTTGACCAGTAAAGCGGTAGGAGGACCCGAACTGATTCGAGAGATGGAGGATAAGGTGAAGGTTATCCGTCAGAAAATGAAGGCAGCTCAGGACATGCAGGCAGCCTATGCGAATAAACGGCGGAGACCGTTCGAGTTTCAGTTGGGAGACAGAGTCTTTTTGAAGATTTCACCTTTCAGGGGTGTGGTTTGGTTTGGTATGCGTGGTAAATTGTCTCCGAGGTATGTGGGACCGTATGAGATTTTACAGCGCATCGGTACCTTGGCTTACCGTTTGGCACTGCCACCGTCGTTATCTGGTATTCACGATGTGTTTCATGTATCTATGCTGCGAAAGTATGAGCCGATCCATCGCATGTATTGCAGCCTTCTGAGGTTCAGTTGGATTTTGATGTATCCTATGAGGAAAGACAAGTCAGGATTTTGGATAGGGCTGATCGCAGGCTTCGGAACAAAGTGATACCGATGGTCAAGGTTCAGTGGGATCGCAGGGGTGTCGAGGAGGCCACGTGGGAGACGGAGCGGCATATGATGCAGCACTACCCGGAGCTATTTTCTGGTATGTGATTTATGTTCAGCTTCGATTTGGGTAAGTGCATGCGATTTCGAGGTCGAAATCTTATAAGTAGGGGAGTATTGTGATATCCCCGAAATAATTAATTGCAATTTGGGCATTAATTATATCTATGTGATCATTTAAAGGTGATAATTAAATTATATGTTGAATTAATTATCTTGGTGAAATGCTTAGTCACATGGTAGGAGTGACCCGGTAAAGCATTTCAGGGTGCATGTATACATGATGTGTAATTGGGGGTTATAATGATTTAAATGGGATGCTTTGTGATTATTTGGTGAATCATGTATTTAATTGGGATTTTTTTGCATTTTTGGTGTAATGCTTTTAAAATACCATATTGGGTATTTTTTTATAAAACCTGATAGTTGTGGGTATGCCATTTTAATTAATCCCCTAATAACCCACTAACACCCCCAACCCCACAAAAACCCATCACTCTTTCTATTTTCCCCAAATCACTTCTCACAAACCCTTCCCTCCTCATTTTCGTTTTTGGGCAAAGAGTGGAAGATAAATCCTTCCAAAACCTTGATTTGTGGGATTTAGTGTGAGTTTTGGAGTCCCCAAGAGGTATGGACACCTCCTTAATGTTTTTATTGTGTTTGGTTTGGGTTTGTTATTGTTTTGAATGATTTTGAAATGGGTTGTTTTGGGTTGATATTATTTTGGGGTGGATGTTGGTTTTTTGGGATGTTTAATGTGTATATTGAAGGTTTTTGGGTGTTTTGATGTTTTTGTTGGGATGGTATTTGAGTTGGAATGGTTTGGGAAGGTTTAAGGTTGAAAAATGGCGATTTTTCATGTTACAGGTCGCGGCGATCGATCGCCCAAAACGGAGCGATCGATCGCGCACAGGCAGTGCACAAATCTCGCGTTTGGCGATCGATCGCCATGATGAGGCGATCGATCGGTAAGGCGAGCGATCGATCGCCTCAAAATCAGCGATCGATCGCCTGGCACCAGAATTTGGTATTCTCGGCTGCTGGACCTCGCGATCGATCGGGGCTCCACAGCGATCGATTGCGAGATGCCAGAATGGTGTATTTTGGTTGTTTTGTGGGATTTTTGGTGTTGGTTCATGATTTGACTTCTAATATTGGTTTGTATAATTATGTATAACCATCCCAGGTGGCCACACAACAAAGAAGATAAAGTCCACGATATCTCTACTTTTGGAACTAAGGTACGTAGTGAGACGTACGGGCATCGGACGGTAAAACATATTATTACGTAGTGAATTGGTTATGCACTATGGTTGCACACATGGAATATATTATGCCTTTTGGTTGCATATGTGGTCTTATTTATGCATCATGGGTTGCATACATGGTTTGGTCATGCATTTTGGTTGCATGTGATTGTGAGTCGGGATTATATTACAGTGATGGAGAATACTTGCCGCTAGTGGCGTAGCGATGTGAATACTTGCCGCTGTCATACCGTAGCGAAGAGAGAATATTTGCCACTAATATGAAGCGAAGAACACGACCGCTGTCATATTTATAGCGAGGGATATTTAGTGCCGCTGGTATTGTCTAAGCGAGGGGTATTTCCGCTGTCATGTTAACGCGAGGGCTATTATGCCACTGATATAATAGGACTTGGACATTGAACACGATATACATGGAAATCGGTGCATGTCATGACATACATATCGGTATTATAATCCATTGATTATTATTGTGGTACAGGGACAACCAAGGGAGCTTTTAAATGTGTTGAATACAGGAAGTGAATCGCATTTATGGTTTATGCATTGAATTATGATCATATTATTGTGAATATGGTTTATATACATGCTCATGGTTTTGGGGTTGTTCCTGTAGGTACTTTTGGGACGGACGGGCGAAGGCGGGTTGATGCGGTGAGCCAGTGAGGAGTGCTCTTGGTATAGCAGGCCTAATTCTTTTGTATAGTCTCTACTCTAGGAGTAGTGTAAAACAATAGGATTAACATTCAATTGGTTGGGAATGTAATTAATCCCTTTTGGAAATTTTAATTTGGCCTGTAATCTTAATGGCTCAAGACATCAACACGAACTTTATATTATTATTAGATGCATGTTTAGCTCTATTACGCCCTTAATTCACACTTAAGGAACTAGGGTCCTTACAGATGTGGTCACCGCTGACAAGCGAGCGACGTGTATATTTCAGGGTCAATGCTAGGGAGAGCATGTGACGTGTATATTGATATTGAGTCGGTGCTAGGGAGAGCATGCGATGTGATTATTGTCGGGATCGACACTATTGAAAGTGTGCAATGTATTTTATGTGCCTCCACTATAGAGGGAGGATGATGAATATACGATTTAAATTGACCTTGTTGATTTGACGTATTGTGATAATCAAATGTACAGGTGAAAGCGATCATGGAGAGAGTGTGAGACCCCGTTATCAAAACAAGATACTAAGGTGCAATTTAGAGAACTAATCATTCATGTGTATATATCAGGGTAATTAGTCGTGTTGATTAACCTGAGCTTAAGAGATTACAGTACCAAAAGTTTCAAAAGGAATTTCACATAATCCTACAAAAGGTACTACATTATAGTCTTACTCTACTTCTTGTAGAAGCTATACAAAAAAATTCTCTAACATGCTAATCCTGTAGCACTCCTTACAGCTCAGCATATCAACCCCGACCCTGGTTCTCATCATCAAAAGCACCTACAAAGACAACCCCAACACATGAGCATATCATAATTCATATTCAACATAATATGAATGTAAGACGTAAATGCACAAATCATAAATACAAAGTACTTCCTGTATTTCCAAGCATTTACAACGCCCATTGGTTGTCCCTGTACCATAACTCATAATAAACACATTATATGAAATTATGGATCCTTTAATAATGTCATGACATATCACCTCTTTCTTTACACAGCTTTTGAGTCATATATCAACAGTTATTTTAATGCTTCTTGCTTCAACATCTCATAATGAACGGTACCATCTTCCCCGCTTCATTACTACACAATCTCATAATGAGCGGTACCATCCTCCCCACTTCATTACTACATAATCTCATAATGAGCGGTACCCTCCTCCCCGCTTTATTACTACATGATCTCATAATGAGCGGTACCATCCTCCCCGCTTCATTACTACATAACAAGCATAAGCATTAAAACCTACACTGTGATCTCTCTTGACTCGTGGAATACACCTCTTTATTCCACATCACAATATGCAACAACAATGCATAATATGCAACAACAATGCATAATAACATGTATCATACTTTTAATGCATCACATTGCATTCATCATGTGTCAAATAGACAAACATAAAGTACATGTTACCTTTGGGATGCCCGTACGTCGCTTACGTACCTTTCCAAAATGTGGTGTGTTGCAGGACTCTATCCCCTGCGCTGTGTAGCTGTCTGTGAAGGCTCTACACCAGTGTACAACAAAATATTAGATGTCTCATTACAGTCCAATATAAAAAATTAAACAAAATATAACAATTTATATTTTTCAACATTCTGGGTCTCTCGATCGATCGGCCCATCTTTTCGATCGATCGAGAAGACACCTTCAATCAATACCAAGGTTCTGCCTCGCTCGATCGATCGAGATGGAATTCCGATCGATCGAGATGTCCTGTTCAAGAACACAAATTCCAGAATTCTCGAACACCCATTTTTACACCCTTCGATCTAGTATATAAGATACACCACATGTTTGAACAAATATGCTAAGGGCTACAATACACTACCTTGAGTGTATTCATATCAAGATCATACCCCAAACTCAAACCCTCATGCATTAAAATTGCCCATTTACATCAGTACTCAACCAACCTTTCCGGAAACAGGGCAACATATTTCATTTCCAGATTTCTTAAGCACCTCATTTCATGCTATTAAAACTACAACATATAACATGAAACATGCTCGAACAAAAATGCCAAGGGCTTCACAAAACTACCATGTCTGTACTCAAATCAAAGGTTTACCAAAAACCTATCTAACATGCATGATAACATGTAATGCCTCGATTTGTTTTATACACGTGTGATATGATTATGGTGTAATTATATCAATTGACAGTATGATAATGGGGGTTCGGGTGGAACCAAGAATGAATGAATACATGCTATATGACAAGGAATGAAACATGGTGTACAATGATTTACTAACATATCAAGTAACATGAATTAGTAGGCATTTGAATATGCATGTGAATTGAATTTGAATTGGAGTTGCATTTGAATTTGGATGTCATCTTCATGCACATGTTCCTTAATATGTCATTAACTCCAAATGATATGATAGCAAGTGATTTAGGGAGCTAATGACCTTATATCAAGTGATTTAGGGAGGAGAATCACATAGTTCTCATTTTACACCTACTAAAACACTACACAAGCTCCTCTCCATCTCTTTCAAGTTCTTGTTGGTTTGAGCTTGGGCTTCACTTGTAATTTTGAGCTAGGAGGGTGTGTGAAGTGAAATTGTACCATCTTGGTAAGAAATTCATGGTTTTATACTTGATTTATGTCATTGGTGTTGATGTATGAGAAGTAGCATATCAAATATTCATGTGAAGAATCATAACATGTTTATATGCTAGTAATTGGATTGTAAGATGGGGGAAACATGTTGTTATGGTATTAGAGAATGCATGAAACTTATATACATGTTAAATTTCGAGTTGTAGGAGAAGAGCTAGGAAGATAAGCTCAAAATCGCCATGTTCTGAACTTTCTAGACATCGACGATCGATCGCAATCTTTGTGGCGATCGATCGCCGAGACAGGGCAAAATATAAGGCGGTTTATACATGTAGCGATCGATCGGTGAAAATGTGGCGATCGATCGCGAGCAACAGAACACTTTGGCGATCGATCGCGAGGTATGGCGATCGATCGCGAGGAGATAGAATGTTTTGGCGATCGATCGGTAAAGGGTAGCGATCATCTCAAGGGACGGGACAACGAGGCAATTAGCCAGTGATGCCTAATTTAAATCGTTTGTGTCGCAGTACAGGTACGTGTTGACGTACGGAGTATAGATAGTATGTGCTGATGATGTTATGGTTTTGATATCATATGATTTATGTTAGCTTGTGTCATATGATTGGTAGTATCATATGCATGTACATACATGGATTTCATATGATTGGGATGGATGCCTTGATAGATATGTGTATATGCTTTGGTGAGATCATTGCCTTGATAGATATGCCCGGGTTGGTATATGCTTTGACTGGGATCATTGCCACGATAGATATACTACATATGCTTTGGCTTGAGAGATATACGCCTGGTTTGGGTATATGCTCTGGCTATTATCACAGATGAGTATGTTACTATGATATGTGCTGCTAATATGAAGATGTGATGTGGTTCCACTGACATATTGAGCTGAATAGGCATATCATATGGGGCTCGTGATAATATGGTGATTGTTGAGACATGTCATGACATAGTGCATTTGTTGATGCATGATACAGAGCATTCACTATTGATTATTTTATTGTGCTTTATTATTAATGTTATTGTTTTGATATTGCACTGAGATAGTTGTTATCTATACTCATGTTGTGTGAATGTTTCTGTAGGGACTCATAGACGTGGGGAGACGGGATGTGAGTCATTTTCCGCTGCGAGCTGAACCACTGCCTAGGAGTTATCTTGTAATAGGTTGTTGTTAGTACATATGATGTGTAGTTGGTAGGTTTTGAGAAACCATGTAACAACTGAACTAGTAAGATACTCTTAATCAGTGTATGTTATTACTTAATTCAGACTCACAGATGTATGTTAATCGAATACATAATGGATTAAGTGACGAGGACCCCACATTAGTGGTATCAGAGCAGTGGTTCGAGAACGGGGTGAACATGGGTAGAGGAAGTGTATTAGGGAGTTACCTAAACACTTGAAAACATGTTGAGAATGGTAATAGCATGTTAGGATTTGGAATATGATGTTATTCTAACATGTTATATAATTGTGAATGTTATTGTTAACCCTTGATCTACAGTTATGACAGACAGAGGGTATCATGAGGATGTTGGGGATGCCATGAGTGGCAATGCTAGTGTAAGAATGGTGCCTGTGACACCACCACCGATTGAGCAAGGGCCAGTGGAACAGGTACTGTTGCCTGGAGAATTGACGTTGACGCAGTTTCTGAGTTATCACCCACCCAGGTTTGAGGGGACTGAATAAGGGGAACTGGCAGAGGAGTGGCTAGAACGCGTAGAACATATATTTGTGTCAGCACCGTGTGCCAAGACTGCTTGGTTACGCTTAGCTGAATTCCAGTTAGCTAAGAAAGCTATGATGTGGTGGAAATCCACAGTACTTGAGTTGAGGGCTCAAGGACAGACAGTTAACTGGGATGTGTTTAGAACGAAGTTCTTGGAGCATTATTTCTCTGTTGCTGCAAGGCAGAGGAAAGAGGATGAATTTACAAACTTGAGACAGGGAGCAATGACAGTATCGGACTATGCGGTACACTATTCTTCTTTGCTCCGGTATGTGCCACATATTGCTGTTAACACAAAGGCAAAGATCAGACATGAGGCCTGAATTGTTTGATAGGGTCATGTCCAATAACCCTACATCTTATGAAGCATTGACTCGAGCTGAGATGGCTGAGATTGCCGTAGGAGTATACAAAGATGTTGGACTAGCCCAACCACCTACATCTGACAGTATGAGACCTAGAGGAGAACAATTTAAATCACCAAGAGGTGGTGCATCTTCATCTAGGTTTAGTGGGAAACGTTTTGGACCACGGAAAGGGGATGACCGAAAATCTAAGGGACAGTCCCAAGGAAGTAGTAGTAGTAGTGGACGAGGATTACAATGTTTTAAATGTGGAGGGCCACATTATCAAAGAAATTGTCCACAGTTTGATACGGTGGTTTGTTTCCGTTGTGGGAAACCAGGACATGTGATCCGTGATTGTCCTCAAGTGAGTGGACAATAGAGGAGAGGCCCAATGTCAGAGAATATAGTGCAGCAGAGACCACAAGGTGTACCACAGTCTGGTGGAGGATAGAGGACAGGACCACCTCAGGCTCAAGTATATGCACTGAACAGAGAGCAAGCAGAGGCAGCTCCTGATGATATGATAGCGGGTAAGTGTACTCTATTTACTTATCCAGCTTTACTTTTGATTGATACTGGTGCATCACATTCTTTTGTTGCACAAAATTTTATTGACCAGTATCATATCTGCTCGTCTCCACTGTTGATGCCTCTTTATGTTTCGACACCCATGGGAACTACTGTGATGACTTGTCAGAGTGTGTCTGATTGTGCTATTCAGTTTGAGACTGAGTATGGGCTACAGGCTGATTTGATTGTGTTAGACATGACAGATTTTGATTGCATCCTTGGAATTGATGTATTGAGTAAATATCAGTCTGTTGTGGATTGTAGTCAGAAGATTGTGAGATTTCAGTCTGATACTAGAAATCAATGGTTCTTCTATGGCCAAGGATCGAGGGCGAGGATTCCTTTGATATCAGCAATCCAAATGTCGCGTTTGTTAGAGCATGGACATGCGGGTTATTTGATTTATGCCCTTGATGTAACTGAACAGAAAAGAGAAAGGAAAGTGGAGGAGTTACCAGTGGTTGCAGAATATGCGGATGTGTTTCCAGATGAGATACCTGGATTCCCACCGATTCGAGAAGTGGAATTTGGTATTGATTTGATACCTGATACTTCTGCAATTTCACGAGCTCCTTATCGGATGGCAACAACTGAATTGAAAGAATTGAAAACTCAATTGCAAGACTGTAAGGACCCTAATCCTTAAGTGCGGAAATAAGGCATAATAGAGCTAATATAATGATGAGAGTGAGAAAAGAACATGTTGAGTCTATGAGCTTAAGCATTACATGCCATAATAATAAGGACTTCCAAAAAGAATGGATTAATTACATTCCTCATCAATGAATGCTATCAACTAGTTTTACACTACTCCTAGAGTAGACACTAGACAAAATAATCCTGTCCTTTAATCCTCAAAAGAATGCTTCACAAGCTCACCACCTCAACCCGTTCAAAGCTTGCTATCATGCCAAAAAGGTACCTACAAGGACAACCCCCAAACATGAGCAATAATAATCATTCATATTCAACACAATATGAAGATAAAGCGTAAATGCATAATCAATATAAAACACTTCCTGTTTTCCATGCATTTCAACGCTTCCCGTTTGGTTGTCCTTGTACCATAACTCATGAGTATAATCAACAGATTATTTTTAATGGCCAAAACATGTCATGGCATCATATACCATCTCAACAGTACCAAATATTGGTCACCATTCCCTAGTCTGTCCATCACAGTGTATTTTAATGCCCCTCGCTTATTTTCATATGGGCGGCATAGGATAACCTCGCTACAATGGACATGCGGCGCTCCCACCCCTCGCTTCACAGAGAGCGGCAAATACCCTTTCCTCGCCCCATATGACAACCACGCTCAAATGTGACATGCGGCGCTCCCACCCCTCGCTTCACATTTAGCGGAACCAATACAAAAAGCGGCAAGCATTAAAATCATCAAAGGATGACCACGACTCATGGGATGTGCATCCAATAATCATCATATGCATCTATCATCAATATGCATAATTACCATGTATATGCATCCACAATGCAATACCACATATGGCATAAATCAACATGTATATGCATCCACAATGCAATACCACATATATACTCGCATCCACAATGCATAAACAATGAGTATATAAAATACATGTTACCGTTGGGTGCCCGTACGTCCAATACGTACCTTTCCAAAAAGTGGAATGTGGTTGGACCTCAATTCCTTGGCTGCGTTGCCACCTGGGTTGGTTCTACATATTCACAAATACCAATATTAGAACCCAATAATAGTCCAATACCAAAAATCCCACAAAAACACCCAAAAAAAACACCATTTTGGTGTCTCGCGATCGATCGCCAACAAGCCCCGATCGATCGCGAGACCACACTGTCTCAGCCAACAAAAATAAACAATCCGCGATCGATCGCGGAGCTAGCGCCGATCGATCGCGGCCTCGCCGATCGATCGCGCGCATCTCGCGATCGATCGCTGAAGTGCACTGCCACAGCGTTGTTGCTCGCGATCGATCGCGAGCGGACGCCGATCGATCGCCGAGCTGCGGGCAAGCGAGATTCGGGCACTATTCACCCATCTCCTTCCCAAACACAAACAAACCCACCAATACCAACATTAATCAAACCCAACAACTCAAAACCACCCATAAACATCATAACAAACTCATATAAACAACATCCAACTAAAACACTACCAAAATCACAACACCCAACACAAACCCATTTTAAAACCCTTCAAAACCCAACTAAACTCAAACAAATCCTTACAAAAATAAACCATGAGGTATCCATACCTCTTGGGACCTCAAATCACCCAACAATCTTCCACAATTCAAAGTTTGTAAGGACTCCTCTTCACCTCAAAGGTGGAACTCGAAAATAAGGGAAAGGGAAGGGTTTGGGTGTGATATTTGGTAAAGGTAAAAGTGAGTGGATGTAAGGGTGGGTTGGATGATAAAAGTGAGTTTTAATTTAAAATACATGCCAAAGTAATTCCATGGTGTATAAAACACCCCAACATGATATTTTTCAAAGCATTAACTCAAAATGCACCAAATATCAATTAAACACATGATTTCTAATCAATTGCTACCAAAGGTAAATAAATCATGCTTCCAATAATATTTACCCAACATGCACCACATGCACCCTGAAATGCAACTCCGGGTCATCCTATCCACATGCCCATGCATTTCCACATAAGGTAAATAAATCCCAACACATAATCAATTACCACATAATTAATCAGGTAAACACAATTAATGCACCAAAAAGCAATTAACCATTTCGGGGATGTCACAATACTCCCCTACTTATAAGATTTCGTCCTCGAAATCACATGCACTTACCCCAACAGAAACTAAACATAAACTCATACCAGAGAATAGTTCTGGGTAGTGCTGCACCATATGCCGCTCCGTCTCCCACGTAGCCTCCTCGACACCCCTGCGATCCCACTGAACCTTGATCATAGGTATCACTTTGTTCCGAAGCCTACGGTCTGCTCGATCTAGAATTCGGACAGGCCGTTCCACATAAGATACATCTGATTCCAACTGAACTTCGGAAGGCTGTAACACGTGCGACGGACCCGGCTCATACTTCCGCAACATAGACACATGAAACACGTCATGTATCCCAGATAAAGAAGGCGGCAAAGCCAGTCGGTAAGCTAAGGTGCCAATGCGCTGTGAAATCTCGTACGGTCCAACATACCTCGGAGACAATTTCCCGCGCATCCCAAATCGCACAACGCCTCTGAAAGGCGAGATCTTCAAAAAGACCTTATCTCCCAACTGAAATTCCAACAGTCTCCGCCGTTTGTTTGCATAAGCTGCCTGTTTGTCCTGGGCCGCTTTCATTTTCTGCCTTATTACCTTTATCTTTTCTTCCATTTCCCGAATCAACTCCGGTCCTCCGACCGATTTGCGGTCCAAATCATCCCAACACAAGGGTGATCTACACCGTCTGCCATAAAGAGCTTCAAACGGAGCCATCTGAATACTCGCCTGGTAGCTATTGTTATACGAAAACTCTACCAAAGGCACTGAATCCTGCCATGAGGCATCGAACTCCAAAACACAAGCTCTTAACATGTCCTCGAGCGTCTGAATAGTGCGCTCGGTCTGGCCATCCGTTTGAGGATGATAAGCAGTGCTCAATCTGACCTCAGTTCCCAAGGCTGACTGAAGGCCTTCCCAAAAATGAGATGTGAATCGCGGATCTCGATCTGACACTATGTAAACGGGGATCCCATGCAATCTCACCACATCTCTGATATACAACTGCGCCATCCTCAAAAATGTGAACGTCATGCTATAGGGAATAAAGTGGGCTACCTTAGTCAATCTGTCCACAATCACCCAAATAGCATCGAAGCCTGAAGCACTCCTCGGCAAATGAGTCACGAAGTCCATGGAAATGTGCTCCCACTTCCACTTCGGTATCTCCAAGCTTCTCAACTCGCCGCCAGGTCTCTGTCTCTCTGCCTTAACCTGCTGGCAGATCAAACACCTCTTCACAAAAGCGACGACATCAGACTTCATTCTCTTCCACCAAAAATGACCACGCAAATCTCTGTACATCTTCTTCCCGCCTGGGTGGATGCTAAGTCTGCTACTGTGAGCTCGCTCCAAGATCCCTTTACGCAACTCCGGCGTACTCGGAACCACCCATCGGTCACCCAATCTCAAAGACCCGTCATCGGTCACTCTGAACTTCGTTGGCTGACCAAGATGTACTAAAGATAACCACCTCTGAACCTCATTATCTGACCTCTGAGCTCTCCTGATGTTCTCATAGATGTCTGGCTCAGCTAACAAGGTCGATACATACACAGGCGACGCATCAATGTCAAAGTCATAGCCCAAATGACAATAGGAGGTCATCATAGCCGACAGATGAATGACGTCCTCAGCAAAACTCCTCACTTTCCGGCTCAAAGCGTCTGCTGTCAAATTGGCTTTCCCGGGATGGTACTCTATCTCGTAATCATAGTCCTTGAGTAGGTCCATCCATCTCCTCTGCCTCATGTTCAGCTCTGCCTGAGTGAATAAAAATTTGAGGCTCTTGTGGTCCGTGTAGATGGTAAACGACGTACCATACAAATAATGCCTCCAGATCTTCAGGGCAAAGATGATAGCCGCCAATTCCAAGTCATGAACTGGATATCTGGTCTCATGCGGCTTCAACTGCCTCGATGCATAAGCTACCACATGCTTATCTTGCATCAGAACACACCCAAGGCCCTGAAGTGATGCGTCAGTATACAGAACAAATCTGAAGTTCTCCATAGGGATCACTAACACTGGCGCCGTCGTCAAGCGGTGCTTCAACTCCTGGAAGCTCTCCTCACAAGCTTCTGACCAAAAGAAAGGCACTCCCTTCTGGGTCAACTGAGTCAGCGGCTTGGCAATCTTCGAAAAGCCCTCGACAAAGCGCCGGTAATACCCGGCCAAACCAAGAAAACTCCGAATCTCTGGCACAGAAGTGGGGGCAGCCCACTCCATCACAGCCTCAATCTTTTTCGGATCTACAGATATCCCACTGCTCGATATGACATGCCCCAGAAACACTACACTGCTCAGCCAAAATTCACACTTACTGAGCTTAGCATACAACTGATGCTCTCTGAGAATCTGAAGCACTGTCCTCAAGTGTTTCACATGATCTTCCTCGCTCCGGGAGTAGATAAGAATATCGTCAATGAACACAATGACGAACTGATCAAGATACTGCTGAAACACTCTGTTCATCAGACTCATGAAGACTGCTGGAGCATTCGTCACGCCGAACGGCATCACTAGGAACTCATAATGTCCATATCGGGTCCGGAACGCTGTCTTCTGCACATCTTCCTCTCTGACCCGAATCTGATGATACCCGGATCTCAAATCAATCTTGCTATACACCCTGGTACCTTGTAACTGGTCAAACAAGTCATCTATCCTTGGGAGAGGATACTTGTTCTTCACTGTAGCCTTATTCAGTTGCCGGTAATCGATACACAACCGCATCGAACCGTCCTTCTTCTTCAGAAAGAGAACTGGTGCGCCCCATGGCGACACGCTCGGGCGTATATATCCCTTGTCCAAGAGATCCTGTAACTGTTCTTTCAACTCTCTCAACTCTGCCGGTGCCATCCTATAAGGTGCACGAGAGATAGCGGATGTCCCTGGCAACAGCTCGATCCCAAACTCGACTTCCCTAGCCGGTGGGAATCCTGGGATCTCTTCTGGAAATACATCAGCGAACTCTGCCACTACTGGTACATCCTCAACTCTGAGTTCTTTACTCCAGACGTGTCCACGGTATAAATGAGATAACCCGTGTGTCCACGTTCCAACAACTGAGTCATCTTGATCGCTGAAATCAACGGAATCTTCGCACGAGAACCGTTGCCATAGAAAGTCCACTGACTGCCCAACTCAGGTCTGAACTTCACTGTCCTCTGTCGGCAATCTACCACTGCCTGATATCTGTTCAGAACATCTATACCCAAGATGCAGTCGAAGTCTGACATACCCAGCACAATCAAGTCTGATCTCAATTCGTTGCCCTCAAAATAAATGAGGCAGTCTGCCATAAACTGATCAGCAACAACATTTCTTCCAGTGGGTGTCGAGACAAGGAGAGGCGTGGGTAAAGAAGACGTGCGCATATGGTGTCTTTCCACAAAACCCACCGATACAAAAGAATGGGAGGCACCTGTATCGATCAAAATAAAAGCAGGGTACGTAAATAAATGACACGTACCGGCAATCACCTCCTCTGGGGCTGCCTGGGCCTGCTCCCTGGTCAGTGCATACACCTGTCCCTGGGATGGTCCTACTGTCTGACCTCCCGATGGTCGAGGCCCAAACTGCTGCCTCTGCTGCACTGTCCTATCCTCAAACCTCGGCCTGCTGCCCTGATACTCTGACTGTCCTCCCCGTGTGGGGCAATACCGAGCAATGTGGCCCATCTTGCCACAGACATAACATGCAGGACACTTGTTTGAAGAATGTGGCCCTCCACAATTATTGCACCTCGGCTCTCCCGGCCTATCCCCTTGTGAAGATCCCCTATTGGCCGACCAATTACCCTTCTTGTTATCCTGCTTCTGTCCAAATTTTTTATTTCCACCATACCTTGAAGATGAAGAGGCACCACGGGGCTTAAATGGCTCACCCCGAGGCCTCAAACTGTCACTAGTCTGCCTCTGTTGCGGTACCGGTGGTGGCATAGCGTAAGCTCCCACTCCTAGCTCAGCAAGCTCCGCTCTTGTGAGAGCATCGTCAAATGAAGTTGGGTTATTAGTGATAACCCGGTCATAGAGCTCCGGTCGCAACCCCTTCATAAAGTTCCTCATTTTAGCGTGTCCACTAGTGGCAATGTGGGGAACGTATCTCAACAACGAAGAGTACCGTGTGGCATAGTCTGCCACTGTCATGTTCCCCTGCCTCAGACTTGTAAATTCATCCTCCTTTGTCTGTCTTGCTGCCGCGGAGAAGTACCGATTCAGAAACCTAGTCCTGAAGAGAGTCCAGTGAATCACAGTACCCAGTGCTCTCATTTCCATCACTGTGCTCCTCCACCACATCAGAGGTTTCTTGGCTAATTGAAACTCTGCCAACCTCAGCCAAGCTGTCACAGCACAAGGAGCCGACACAAAGATCTGCTCCAGTCTTTCCAACCACTCTTCAGCCTCCTCCCCAGACTCTGTCCCCTCAAACCGGGGCGGATGGTAAGATAGAAACTGTGTCAAGCTAATCTCACCCGGTAGCAGCAACTGAACCACTGGTTCCATTCCTACAGCCGGTGGAGGTAGAGGGTTTGTCTGTCCAACACTAGCATTCATGCTCCCCATATCACCGACTTCCTCATTAGCAGCCATGCTGTAACACAAATGTTAACAACAATTCCAAAGCAATATATATGTTATGCCGTTAGATAACAGGAATGAGAATAAGCACGTTAGTATAACGGGATATACAAAATATGCACCACATGCATAAACATGCTTCAAATGTAAGCACCTAGCCAACCATGCTAAGGCTACCCTTCACTCGTTCCCGGGTTCTCTAACCACTGCTCTGATACCACTAATGTAAGGACCCTAATCCTTAAGTGCGGAAATAAGGCATAATAGAGCTAATATAATGATCAGAGTGAGAAAAGAACATGTTGAGTCTATGAGCTTAAGCATTACATGCCATAATAATAAGGACTTCCAAAAAGAATGGATTAATTACATTCCTCATCAATGAATGCTATCAACTAGTTTTACACTACTCCTAGAGTAGACACTAGACAAAATAATCCTGTCCTTTACTCCTCAAAAGAATGCTTCACAAGCTCACCACCTCAACCCGTTCAAAGCTTGCTATCATGCCAAAAAGGTACCTACAAGGACAACCCCCAAACATGAGCAATAATAATCATTCATATTCAACACAATATGAAGATAAAGCGTAAATGCATAATCAATATAAAACACTTCCTGTTTTCCATGCATTTCAACGCTTCCCGTTTGGTTGTCCCTGTACCATAACTCATGAGTATAATCAACAGATTATTTTTAATGGCCAAAACATGTCATGGCATCATATACCATCTCAACAGTACCAAATATTGGTCACCATTCCCTAGTCTGTCCATCACAGTGTATTTTAATGCCCCTCGCTTATTTTCATATGGGCGGCATAGGATAACCTCGCTACAATGGACATGCGGCGCTCCCACCCCTCGCTTCACAGAGAGCGGCAAATACCCTTTCCTCGCCCCATATGACAACCACGCTCAAATGTGACATGCGGCGCTCCCACCCCTCGCTTCACATTTAGCGGAACCAATACAAAAAGCGGCAAGCATTAAAATCATCAAAGGATGACCACGACACATGGGATGTGCATCCAATAATCATCATATGCATCTATCATCAATATGCATAAATTACCATGTATATGCATCCACAATGCAATACCACATATGGCATAAATCAACATGTATATGCATCCACAATGCAATACCACATATATACTCGCATCCACAATGCATAAACAATGAGTATATAAAATACATGTTACCGTTGGGTGCCCGTACGTCCAATACGTACCTTTCCAAAAAGTGGAATGTGGTTGGACCTCAATTCCTTGGCTACGTTGCCACCTGGGTTGGTTCTACATATTCACAAATACCAATATTAGAACCCAATAATAGTCCAATACCAAAAATCCCACAAAAACACCCAAAAAAAACACCATTTTGGTGTCTCGCGATCGATCGCCAACAAGCCCCGATCGATCGCGAGACCACACTGTCTCAGCCAACAAAAATAAACAATCCGCGATCGATCGCGGAGCTAGCGCCGATCGATCGCGGCCTCGCCGATGGATCGCGCGCATCTCGCGATCGATCGCTGAAGTGCACTGCCACAGCGTTGTTGCTCGCGATCGATCGCGAGCGGACGCCGATCGATCGCCGAGCTGCGGGCAAGCGAGATTCGGGCACTATTCACCCATCTCCTTCCCAAACACAAACAAACCCACCAATACCAACATTAATCAAACCCAACAACTCAAAACCACCCATAAACATCATAACAAACTCATATAAACAACATCCAACTAAAACACTACCAAAATCACAACACCCAACACAAACCCATTTTAAAACCCTTCAAAACCCAACTAAACTCAAACAAATCCTTACAAAAATAAACCATGAGGTATCCATACCTCTTGGGGACCTCAAATCACCCAACAATCTTCCACAATTCAAAGTTTGTAAGGACTCCTCTTCACCTCAAAGGTGGAACTCGAAAATAAGGGAAAGGGAAGGGTTTGGGTGTGATATTTGGTAAAGGTAAAAGTGAGTGGATGTAAGGGTGGGTTGGATGATAAAAGTGAGTTTTAATTTAAAATACATGCCAAAGTAATTCCATGGTGTATAAAACACCCCAACATGATATTTTTCAAAGCATTAACTCAAAATGCACCAAATATCAATTAAACACATGATTTCTAATCAATTGCTACCAAAGGTAAATAAATCATGCTTCCAATAATATTTACCCAACATGCACCACATGCACCCTGAAATGCAACTCCGGGTCATCCTATCCACATGCCCATGCATTTCCACATAAGGTAAATAAATCCCAACACATAATCAATTACCACATAATTAATCAGGTAAACACAATTAATGCACCAAAAAGCAATTAACCATTTCGGGGATGTCACAAAGACTTATTGGACAAGGGGTACATACGTCCTAGTGTATCGCCTTGGGTGCTCCGGTTTTATTTGTTAAGAAGAAGGATGGGACAATGCGACTGTGTATTGACTATCGACAATTGAACAAGGTAACAATACAGAATAAATATCCTCTTCCTCGTATTGATGATTTGTTTGATCAGTTGCAGGGATCAAGAATTTATTCTAAGATTGATTTGAGGCCAGGATATCATCAAATACGTGTGAGGGAAGGAGATATACAGAAGACAGTATTCAGAACTCGCTATAGACATTATGAGTTTCTAGTGATGCCATTTGGAGTGACAAATGCTCCCGCTGTCTTTATGAGTTTAATGAATCGTGTGTTTCAGAAATACCTTGATCGATTTGTCATTGTCTTTATCGATGATATACTGATCTATTCGCAGAGTGATGCAGAACATGTTCAACATTTGCATATGGTATTGCAATTGTTGAGGACACATCAGTTGTATGCCAAACTCAGTAAGTGTGAGTTTTGGTTGACTAGTGTCGGCTTTTTGGGACATGTAATTTCAGAAGAAGGTATATTAGTTGATCCAAAGAAAGTGGAAGCAGTGTTGAATTGGTCAGCACCTACTTCTGTGCCAGAGATTCGTAGTTTCTTGGGTTTGGCCGGATATTATAGACGGTTTGTTGAAGGATTTTCAGCGATCGCCAAACCATTGACACATTTGACACAAAAGGGAGTATCATTTCAATGGTCAGAGGCTTGTGAGCGTAGTTTTCAGGAACTGAAACATCGATTGACTACAGCTCCAGTCTTGATCATTCCATCGGAGCATGACAGGTTTGCATTATATACTGATGCATCTTTACTTGGTTTGGGTTGTGTATTGATGCAGGACAAACATGTAGTGGCTTATGCATCACGACAGTTGAAGCCACATGAAATGAGATATCCAGTGCATGATCTGGAATTGGCTGCCATTGTCTTTGCATTGAAGATATGGCGACATTATTTTAATGGTACGTCGTTTACCATATATACAGATCATAAGAGTTTAAATTTCTATTCACTCAAGCAGAGTTGAATATGAGGCAAAGGAGATGGATGGATCTGTTGAAAGATTATGATTGTGAGATTGAATATCATCCAGGAAAGGCTAATCTTACAGCAGATGCTTTGAGTCGAAAGGTACATCATACGGCTGATGAGATGATTCATTTATCCGCATTGATGACTTCTTGTTGTACTTTGGGTTATGATTTTGATGTGGAAATAGTGCCAATACGGGTATCAACATTGTTGGTTGAACCCGACATTTTTGAGAAAATCAAAACGGCACAACTGAATGATGATGAAGTACAACAGTGGAAGGAAAGGATAAGTCAAGGACAAACATCTCAATTTGTACTTACAAGTGATGGAACTTTGAAGTACAGAAACTGTTGGGTAGAACCTGCTTCATTAGGACTACGTCAAGAACTACTACAACGTGCTCATTGTAGTAGATACAGTATACATCCTGGAGGAAAGAAAATGTATCATGATTTACGTACCCAATTTTGGTGGAAACGTATGAAACAGGATGTGTTGAACTTTGTGAAACAGTGTTTGATCTGTCAACAAGTGAAAGCGGAAAGACAGAGACCAGGAGGTGAATTACATAGTTTGGAAATTCCTCAGTGGAAATGGGAACATATCACGATGGATTTTGTGACTCATTTGCCAGGGACGTCTTCTGGTTGCGATGCTATTTGGGTGATCGTTGATCGACTCACCAAAGTATCTCATTTTGTGCCATATGACATTTACATATCTGAGAATGGCACAGTTGTACATTCAAAATGTAGTGAGACTACATGGTATTCCGGTTTCCATTGTATCGGATAGGGATCCGAGATTTACTTCTCATTTTTGGGAAGGGTTACAGACAGCGTTGGGAACTGAAGTGCGATTGAGTACAGCATATCATCCTCAGACAGATGGACAAACAGAGCGTACGATACAGACGCTTGAGGATATGTTGCGTGCCTGTGTATTATAGTTTGATACCTCTTGGCAAGAGTCGTTGCCATTAGAGGAATTTTCATATAACAACAGTTATCAATCTAGTATACAGATGGCACCATTTGAGGCTTTGTATGGGCGACGGTGTAGATCACCATTGTATTGGGATGATGTGGATCAGTCTTCCTTACATGGACCGGATATGATTCATGACATGGAAGAGAAAGTAAACTTAATTCGATTGAAACTGAAAGCTGCTCAAGATCGACAGGCTGCTTATGCCAATAAGCGACGTAGACCACTTGAATTTCAAGTTGGTGACCGTTTGTTTTTAAAAATCTCACCTTTTAAAGGTGTAGTACGGTTTGGTAAGCGTGGAAAATTGTCTCCACGGTACGTTGGTCCGTATGAGGTGTTGCAATGTATTGGTACGTTGGCATATCGATTGGCACTACCACCGGCTTTGAGTAGTATTCATGATGTCTTTCATGTTTCACTATTGAGGAAGTATGAACCAGATCTGAGTCATGTATTACAGTTACCTGATGTACAGTTGGATACAGATGTGTCGTATGAGGAACGACCGGTTATGATCTTGGATCGAGCTGAACGCAGGTTGCGTAATAAAGTGATTCCTATGGTTAAGGTACAGTGGGACAGACGGGGTGTCGAAGAGGCAACGTGGGAGACGGAGCAGCATATGATGCAACGGTATCCGGATTTGTTTTCTGATATGTTGATATGTGATTTATACATGTTTCTTATGTTCCATATATCTTAGATGTTCTTATATGAAGCATGTATTATGATGTTTGTATATGCAATTTCGAGGACGAAATTCAATGAGTGGGGGAGAATTGTAATGCCTCGATTTGTTTTATACACGTGTGATATGATTATGGTGTAATTATATCAATTGACAGTATGATAATGGGGGTTCGGGTGGAACCAATAATGAATGAATACATGCTATATGACAAGGAATGAAACATGGTGTACAATGATTTACTAACATATCAAGTAACATGAATTAGTAGGCATTTGAATATGCATGTGAATTGAATTTGAATTGGAGTTGCATTTGAATTTGGATGTCATCTTCATGCACATGTTCCTTAATATGTCATTAACTCCAAATGATATGATAGCAAGTGATTTAGGGAGCTAATGACCTTATATCAAGTGATTTAGGGAGGAGAATCACATAGTTCTCATTTTACACCTACTAAAACACTACACAAGCTCCTCTCCATCTCTTTCAAGTTCTTGTTGGTTTGAGCTTGGGCTTCACTTGTAAATTGAGCTAGGAGGGTGTGTGAAGTGAAATTGTACCATCTTGGTAAGAAATTCATGGTTTTATACTTGATTTATGTCATTGGTGTTGATGTATGAGAAGTAGCATATCAAATATTCATGTGAAGAATCATAACATGTTTATATGCTAGTAATTGGATTATGTGTATATGCTTTGGTGAGATCATTGCCTTGATAGATATGCCCGGTTTGGTATATGCTTTGGATGGGATCATTGCCTTGATAGATATACTACATATGCTTTGGCTTGAGAGATATACGCCTGGTTTGGGTATATGCTCTGGCTATTATCACATATGAGTACGGTACTATGATATGTGCTGCTAATATGAAGATGTGATGTGGTTCCACTGACATATTGAGCTGAATAGGCATATCATATGGGGCTCGTGATAATAGGGTGATTGTTGAGACATGTCATGACATAGTGCATTTGTTGATGCATGATATAGAGCATTCACTATTGATGATTTTATTGTGCTTTATCATTAATATTATTGTTTTGATATTGCACTGAGATAGTTGTTATCTATACTCATGTTGTGTGAATGTTTCTGTAGGGACTCATAGACGTGGGGAGACGGGATGTGAGTCATTTTCCGCTGCGAGCTGAACCACTGCCTAGGAGTTATCTTGTAATAGGTTGTTGTTAGTACATATGATGTGTAGTTGGTAGGTTTTGAGAAACCATGTAACAACTGAACTAGTAAGATACTCTTAATCAGTGTATGTTATTACTTAATTCAGACTCACAGATGTATGTTAATCGAATACATAATGGATTAAGTAACGAGGACCCCACATAACACCTTCACAATATCACTCCCATCCCATATCTTCTAGAAAAAACAGGGCATACCTCTACCCAGATTTTCGAACACCATATTTTACATGCTTAAATCCTTCACATAAAACATGTAACATGCTTAAGGAAAAATATTGAGAGCTTCATAATAACACCATGTAAGCATTTAAATCGAAGGTTTTAAGAAACCTAAGCTAACATGCCATTTTCACACCACTTAAAAACAAGAACTTAATCAATCTTAAATCAAAAATAGAGCATGGTTTCTCACCCTACTTTGCTCTGATTTTTGGGAGGCTTCCAAGCAATGAAAATGGAAGGGCTCCACACGATTTTGCTTAGCAGATGCTGGAGGTTATTTGGGAGAGAAGGGTCAAGATTTGGAATGGAGGAGAAGGGTGAAATGATTGAGCCAAGTGGGGTGGAAAGTCAGCCTTTGGCTGTGTCATCAACATGGGTTGGGGGGGGGGGGGGGGGGTGGTTGGGTGTTGGGTGGTATGATGTGTTATGTTTTGGTCCCGGTATTTAGCACGATGTATTAAAATATCCTCACATGATATTTATAGTATTTTCTCAATAAAATACTTCAATTCTCATTTAAACATGCTTCACCAAAACAAATAACACACACCCCAAATAAACATGCCACAACCCCAAAATCTCAACATATCTCACATGCACCCTGAAATGTATCTCCTCAATAATATTAATTCAATCCCATGAATTAACACCAAAATCATCATAATTTAATCAATGATTAAAATCACATAATCATTTCGGGGATATCACAATACTCCCCTGCTTATAAGATTTCGCCCTCGAAATCAGCATGCACTTACCCAATATAAAACAAAACATAAATCACATACCAGAAAACAGTTCTGGATAATGCTGCACCATGTGTCGCTCTGTCTCCCACGTGGCCTCCTCGACACCCCTACGATCCCACTGAACCTTGACCATAGGAATAACTTTGTTCCGAAGCCTGCGGTCTGCCCTATCCAAAATCCTGATAGGCCGCTCCACATAGGAAACATCGGACTCAAACTGCACATCTGAAGGCTGCAACACATGCGAAGGATCTGGCTCGTACTTCCTCAGCATAGACACATGGAATACATCGTGTATACCAGACAGAGAGGGCGGTAAAGCCAAACGGTACGCCAGAGTAACAACACGCTGCAAGATCTCATACGGCCCTACATATCTTGGGGATAACTTTCCCCGCATCCCAAACCGTACCACAACTCTGAAAGGTGAGATCTTCAGAAAGACTCTGTCACCTAACTGAAACTCCAACGGCCTTCGCCGCTGATTGGCATACGCTGCCTGTCTGTCCTGAGCTGCCTTCATCTTTCTCTTGATAACCTTTACCTTTTCTTCCATAACCTGGACCAACTCTGGTCCTCCGACCGATTTACGGTCCGCATCATCCCAACACAAAGGCGACCTGCAACGCCTGCCATATAGGGCTTCAAATGGAGCCATCTGTATGCTAGCCTGGTAACTGTTATTATAAGAAAATTCCACCAAGGCTACCGAGTCCTGCCAAGAAGTGTCGAACTCCAGCACATAAGCCCTCAACATATCTTCGAGCGTCTGTGTAGTACGCTCGGTCTGTCCGTCCATCTGGGGATGATAGGCTGTGCTCAACCTCAACTCAGTACCTAGAGCTGATTGAAGACCTTCCCAGAAGTGAGATGTAAACCGCGGATCTCGATCAGACACAATCGAAACAGGGATCCCATGCAGTCTCACCACATCTCTAACATATAACTGTGCCATCCTAAAGTACGTGAAGGTCATACAGTAGGGAATGAAATGAGCACTCTTAGTCAATCTGTCGACGACTACCCATATAGCATCAAAACCCGAAACAGTCCTCGGTAAGTGGGTCACGAAATCCATAGACACGTGCTGCCACTTCCACTCGGGTATCTCCAAACTCCTTAGCTCACCTCCAGGCCTCTGCCTCTCAGCCTTCACCTGCTGACAGATCAAACATCTCTTGACGAATGAGGTGACATCTTGTTTCATACGCCTCCACCAGAACTGGCTGCATAGATCCTTATACATCTTCTTCCCGCCCGGGTGGACACTCATCCTGCTGCAATGAGCTCGCTGTAATATACCCTGCCGCAACTCGGGTGTATCTGGAACCACCCATCTGTCGCCAAGCCTCAGAGAACCGTCCTCAGCCACTCTGAATCTCGATGGCTGACCTGAATGAACCACTGACATCCATCTCTGAACCTCTGTGTCGGTCCCCTGAGCCTTCCGGATGTGTTCATAAATGATTGGCTCAGCTAGCAAGGTCAATACCTGTACTGGTGAAGTAGATACATCATAATCAAACCCCAACTGACAGTAGGAGCCCAACATAGCCGATAGACACATGGCATCCTCTGCTGTGCTCCTCACCTTCCGACTCAAAGCGTCAGCTGTCAAGTTTGCTTTTCCCGGATGGTATTCGATTTCACAATCATAATCCTTCAGCAGATCCATCCATCTCCTCTGTCTCATATTAAGCTCAGTCTGTGTAAACAAGAACTTCAGGCTCTTGTGATCAGTGAAGATGGTAAATGAGGTACCATACAAGTAGTGTCGCCATATCTTCAAGGCGAACACTATAGCTGCTAATTCCAGATTATGGACTGGATACCTCGTCTCGTGTGGCTTCAACTGTCTCGAAGCATAAGCCACTACATGTCTGTCCTGCATCAGTACGCATCCTAGGCCCTGTAGCAATGCGTCAGTATAAAGAACAAATCCTTTGTTCTCCCTGGGAATCACCAAAACTGGTGCAGTAGTCAGTCGGTGCTTTAATTCCCGGAAACTCTGCTCGCAAGCCTCTGACCAACAAAATGGGACTCCCTTCTGAGTCAGCTGTGTAAGTGGCTTGGCGATCTTTGAGAAACCCTCGACGAAACGTCGATAATAGTCAGCCAAACCAAGAAAACTCCGAATCTCACTGACTGAAGTAGGGGCGGACCAATCCATAACTGCCTCAATCTTCCTGGGATCTACTGATATCCCCTCTCGAGAGATAATGTGACCCAAGAATGATACACTGATCAGCCAAAACTCACACTTGCTGAGTTTGGCGTACAACTGGTGATCTCTGAGAATCTGTAGCACTGTCCTCAAATGATCGGCATGTTCCTCCTCACTCCTTGAGTAGACAAGGATGTCATCAATGAATACGATCACGAACTGATCGAGGTATTCTTGAAATACTTTGTTCATCAAACTCATAAAAACTTCAGGTGCATTTGTTACACCGAAAGGCATCACCAAGAACTCATAGTGTCCATACCGAGTTCTAAAAGCTGTCTTCTGGACATCATCAGCTCTAACTCGCACCTGGTGATAGCCTGACCTCAAGTCTATCTTTGAGTACACCTCTGTACCCTGAAGCTGATAAAAAAGATCATCAATCCTCAGGAAGTGGATACCTGTTCTTCACTGTGGCCTTGTTCAGTTGCCTATAGTCAATGCACAGACGCATTGAACCATCCTTCTTCTTTACGAACAAAACTGGCGTACCCCAAGGCGATACACTAGGACGAATGTATCCCTTGTCGAGGAGTTCCTGTAATTGCACTTTCAGCTCCCTCAACTCTGCCGGTGCCATCCTGTATGGGGCACGAGAAATGGATGATGTCCCCGGCAGTAGCTCAATGGCAAACTCCACATCTCTGATCGGCGGAAACCCTGGAATCTCATCCGGGAATACATCAATGAACTCCGCCACAACCGGAATGTCCTCGGCTCTCACTTCCTTCTCTTCTGATGCATTCACGGCATAAATAAGGTAGCCCGTGTGGCCGCGTTCCAATAACCGCGACATCTTAACCACTGAGATCACTGGAATCTTTGGACGAGAGCCGTCCCCATAAAAAGTCCACTGGAACCCCTGATCAGACAGAAAACATACCATCCTCTGTCGGAATCTACCACAGCTCGGTATCTGCTCAACACATCAATGCCGATAATGCAGTCAAAATCTGCCATCTCTAACTGAATCAGATCGGCCCTCAGATCATTGCCCTCAACATAAATGAGGCAATCAGATAACAGTCGGTCTGCAATCACATGCTTTCCCGTGGGTGTCGAGACCATGAGAGGCGTGGGTAACAGAGACGAGCACAAGCGGTGTCTCTCCACAAAAGCAGCAGATACAAAAGAATGGGAAGCACCTGTATCTATCAATATAAGTGCAGGGTACGTAAATAAATGGTACGTACCAGCAATGACCTCCTTTGGGGCTGCCTCAGCCTGCTCCCGAGTCAGTGCATACACCTGACCCTGCGGCGGTCCTGCCGTCTGACCTCCCTGTGGTCGAGGTGCAAACTGCTGTCTCTGTGGTGCCCTCCCAGCATCAAACCTTGGCCTATTCGGCCCAGAGTCTGCCTGTCTCTGTGGTGCTCTCCGATTGGGGCAACCTCGAGTCAAGTGGCCCACCTTGCCACAAATATAACAACCCTGACAGTCACGTGACAAGTGCCATCCTCCACAATGGTCACACCTGCTTCCTCCTGCCTTGCTCCCCTGTGTGGGTCCCCGATTGTTTTGCTTCTGACCCTGAGACTTCTTCCCACCAAATCTGGAAGATGATGAGGCCCCACGAGCCTTGAACTGATCCCCTCGTGGACCAGCAACAGGCCTCTGTGGTGGTACGAAAGGGGGTACAACGTCTTTGTACACGCCCACTGCAATCTCTGCCCACTCTGCCCTAATCAGGGCATCATCAAATGAGCTGGGGTTGTTGGAGACAACCCGATCAAATAGCTCTGGCCTCAGTCCCTTCAGAAAATTTCTCATCTTGGCATGACTGCTGACAGCAATATGAGGTACATACCTCAGCAGTGAGGAATACTGCATAGCGTAGTCTGACACTGACAGGCTGCCCTGCTTCAAATTATTGAACTCATCTTCCTTTAATTGTCTGGCAGCTGCAGAAAAGTACCGGTTAAGGAACCGGGTCCTGAATACAGTCCAATCAACTGTCATACCCTGAGCTCTCAGCTCCATGACTGTTGTCTTCCACCACATGGAAGACTTCTTCGCTAACTGGAACTCTGCCAACCTCAGCCAGGCAATCCGTGCACAGGGTGCCGATACGAATATCTGTTCCAGTCTCTCAAGCCATTCCTCGGCTGCTTCCCCAGTCTCAGTCCCTTCAAATAGCGGTGGATGATAGCTCAAGAACTGGGTCAGACTTATCTCCCCTAGTAGCAGTATCTGTGCAATAGGCTCCAAGCCTACAGCAGGTGGCGGTAACGGATTCGTCTGAGCAACACTAGCGTTCATACTGCCCATATCCCCTACCTCTTCATTGAGATTCTCCGGGTTAATAGCCGCCATGCTGCAACACAAGAGTTAACAACAATACCAAAAGCAGTTCATAATATAAGCCGTTAGATAACAAGAGTATCATATTAAAAAGCATGTTAGTATAACACTTATACAACAATATGCATCACATGCATAACATGCCCGACAATGAATACCTAGCCAGCTTGTCTCTAAAGGCTACCCTTCACTCTTCCCTGGTTATCTAACCACTGCTCTGATACCACTAAATGTGAAACCCCGTTATCAAAACAAGATACTAAGGTGCAATTTAGAGAACTAATCATTCATGTGTATATATCAGAGTAATTAGTCGTGTTGATTAACCTGAGCTTAAGATATTACAGTACCAAAAGTTTCAAAAGGAATTTCACATAATCCTACAAAAGGTACTACATTATAGTCTTACTCTACTTCTTGTAGAAGCTATACAAAAAAATTCTCTAACATGCTAATCCTGTAGCACTCCTTACAGCTTAGCATATCAACCCCGACCCTGGTTCTCATCATCAAAAGCACCTACAAAGACAACCCCCAACACATGAGCATATCATAATTCATATTCAACATAATATGAATGTAAGACGTAAATGCACAAATCATAAATACAAAGCACTTCCTGTATTTCCAAGCATTTACAACGCCCATTGGTTGTCCCTGTACCATAACTCATAATAAACACATTTTATGAAATAATGGATCCTTTAATAATGTCATGACATATCACCTCTTTCTTTACACAGCTTTTGAGTCATATATCAACAGTTATTTTAATGCTTCTTGCTTCAACATCTCATAATGAGCGGTACCATCTTCCCCGCTTCATTACTACACAATCTCATAATGAGCGGTACCATCCTCCCCGCTTCATTACTACATAATCTCATAATGAGCGGTACCATCCTCCCCCCTTTATTACTACATGATCTCATAATGAGCGGTACCATCCTCCCCGCTTCATTACTACATAACAAGCATAAGCATTAAAACCTACACTGTGATCTCTCTTGACTCGTGGAATACACCTCTTTATTCCACATCACAATATGCAACAACAATGCATAATATGCAACAACAATGCATAATAACATGTATTATACTCTTAATGCATCACATTGCATTCATCATGTGTCAAATAGACAAACATAAAGTACATGTTACCGTTGGGATGCCCGTATGTCGCTTACGTACCTTTCCAAAATGTGGTGTGTTGCAGGACTCTATCCCCTGCGCTGTGTAGCTGTCTGTGAAGGCTCTACACCAGTGTACAACAAAATATTAGATGTCTCATTACAATCCAATATCAAAAATTAAACAAAATATAACAATTTATATTTTTCAACATTCTGGGTCTCTCGATCGATCGGCCCATCTTTTCGATCGATCGAGAAGACACCTTCAATCAATACCAAGGTTCTGCCTCACTCGATCGATCGAGATGGAATTCCGATCGATCGAGATGTCCTGTTCAAGAACACAAATTCTAGAATTCTCGAACACCCATTTTTACACCCTTCGATCTAGCATATAAGATACACCACATGTTTGAACAAATATGCTAAGGGCTACAATACACTACCCTGAGTTTATTCATATCAAGATCATACCCCAAACTCAAACCCTCAAGCATTAAAATTGCCCATTTACATCAGTACTCAACCAACCTTTCCGGAAACAGGGCAACATATTTCATTTCCAGATTTCTTGAGCACCTCATTTCATGCTATTAAAACTACAACATATAACATAAAACATGCTCGAACAAAAATGCCAAGGGCTTCACAAAACTACCATGTATGTACGCAAATCAAAGGTTTACCAAAAACCTATCTAACATGCATGATAACACCTTCACAATATCACTCCCATCCCATATCTTCCAGAAAAACAGGGCATACCTCTACCCAGATTTTCGAACACCATATTTTACATGCTTAAATCCTTCACATAAAACATGTAACATGCTCAAGGAAAAATACTGAGAGCTTCATAATAACACCATGTAAGCATTTAAATCGAAGGTTTTAAGAAACCTAAGCTAACATGCCATTTTTACACCACTTAAAAACAAGAACTTAATAAATCTTAAATAAAAAACAGAGCATGGTTTCTCACCCTACTTTGCTCCGATTTTTGGGAGGTTTCCAAGCAATGAAAATGGAAGGGCTCCACACGATTTTGCTTAGCAGATGCTGGAGGTTATTTGGGAGAGAAGGGTCAAGATTTGGAATGGAGGAGAAGGGTGAAATGATTGAGCCAAGTGGGGTGGAAAGTCAGCCTTTGGCTGTGTCATCAGCATGGGTTGGGGGTGTTAGGTGTTGGGTGTTGGGTGGTATGATGTGTTATGTTTTGGTCCCGGTATTTAGCACGATGTATTAAAATATCCTCACATGATATTTATAGTATTTTCTCAATAAAATACTTCAGTTCTCATTTAAACATGCTTCACCAAAACAAATAACACACACCCCAAATAAACATGCCACAACCCCAACTCCCAACATATCTCACATGCACCCTGAAATGTATCTCCTCAATAATATTAATTCAATCCCATGAATTAACACCAAAATCATCATAATTTTTAATCAATGATTAAAATCACATAATCATTTCGGGGATATCATAGAGAGTGAACGAAGTGACAATATTGTTTTCTTTCATTTTTATTGCAGTGGATGCAATAGCGGGGTGTGATTGATACTGATATATTGATGACATTTATTGGCGAGATGATGGTATGATTATATTGTGATATTTGAGATTTATAATATTTACCGCTATCATATCAAAGCGATGGAAATATTGTGAATGCCGCTGATATGTCTAGGCAATGAATATTTTTGGACGGTCATGTTATTGATGATGAGTATATCAATTGTGTATTGATATGAAATTATATTTTGTGGCATATTTATGTTGAGAACAGGGACATTTTAAAGAATCGAGTGTGGATCCACTGTGTACAGTAAGTGTTATTACATCTTATTGTTTTAAGAATGTAATTTTATGCATTGTGATTATGGATATTATATGTATGTCAGTCGTGGCGATGATATTGTGCAAGCCCGTAGTGGCGATGATATTATGTATGCCAGTAGTGGCGATGATATTGTGCATGCCTGTAGTGGCGATGAGATTATGTATGCCAGTAGTGGCGATGACATTGTGCATGCTCGTAGTAACGATGGGATTATGCATGCCATTGTTGGCAATGCGTATTGATATATTGCTATTGTGTTAGCAGTGAATACTAGTGTGCCGTCATTGGGCGATGAATATTGATGTGCTGCTATTATGTTAGCATGAGTATTAGTGTACTGCTATTGTGTTAGCGATGTATATTGATGATGTGTTGATTGCAAATAGCAATGAACGTTATGTTATACAAACCATATTAATGTTTATTGGACACATGAGTTGTAGGCTCAAGAGAATATTGGAATGTTCCACGGGAACGAGGAATTGAGGTAAATCATTTCGTTTGGTTTAACATGTTTGATTTATGTGGATTGTGGATTATCTTGATTGATTGATATGGTATAGTTTTGATATGTTCATTGATTAATTGTGCAGAGACGAGATAACACTGGGGTAATGATGATCAGGTTGAAATGATATTGGTTTATGAAAACATGATTGTTTTGTATAATGTGAGATTAATGATCTGTCAATCATGTTATGTTGAGTTAAATGTAACCATGTTGGAATGAGATTAATGAACAGGTCATGAGATGACATGGAACGTCACGGGATGACGTGAGATCGCTACGAATGTAATGACAACACTGATAAATAATCATGTAGTGATTAATGATGAGTTAGACATGATGTGATAGACAATATAATGATGTCATAATGAGAATACATGGGATATATGAACATTCACTTTAGATGATTTATCATATTGATATTGTGTTAGAAACGGGAAGGCACATAAATGATGATATATGCGATGAGACTGATGTATGAGAAATCATGAATACATACTACACGATGATATGTTATTCATTTATGAAATAGTACTTTGTTGAATAAAGGATCAAAAGGAATTACGTCATTGAGGCATGTGAGTGATTCTTATGTTGAATTTCAATCACACATATATGTGATAGTTTGTTGTAGCATGATGCGTGCAGGATTGCGTGAAACTTTTGACGCAGGGAATGTTGATGACGGAAACATTATGAATATCAATAATGTGTAAATGACGAGGTACGTGGTTATGTTATGAGTATTTGAGAAATACTAATGAGGTGTGATGAGCATTAATATTTGAAAGCATGTGAGTACTGTGATGAGCATGATACTATGATACTATGATGCTACTATACATGTAGGTGACTTAATCTAGAAAGGTATGAGATTAATCAGTCAATGTTGATGTTGATGTTGATACATTGTTTTAAATTGTTTATATACAAGTGATTTGTAAGAAATGTGGGATAATACAAAGTAACTTATCTAAGTAGATAAGAAAAAAATGACGGGTTATGAGATAGAATTTGGGGAATGAACAATATTTGATATTGATGATATGTGGTTGCTGTGTTGGGATATGCCCTAAGACAAGTCATTAGATGATTGTTTTGACATACAATGTTTATGATTTTATGAATGGCAATTCATTATTATATATTATTCGATTAACTGTGCAATATGAATTAATATATATGTTAATGTCCTTAGAATAATATTGTATTATTCTTAAAGATGTCCCTAGTCAAGTATTATCATGAATAGGGATAATGATAATACGTAGAGACTAGTATGTGTTGATTGATGAATTGTTCATTGATATGAGATATCAAATCAACACATGTGTACATGTTAGAGAACGATGTACTGGACAGACCCACCATGAGAATGCAACATGGATAGTTATATGATCGTCATATGCAATTCTCATAGTGATAATAATGTATGTAATCCTTACGACTTGTGATCATCAGAGATCCCAACATAAGGAGTTATGTATCTTGATATTGTCAAACATTACCCGTAACAGGGTAAACTATAAAGGCGACTATTGGATACACTACGAATTATGTAGAGGGATGTTGACTGATCGAGATAGGATTTGTCCCTCCTATTGTGATGCCCCGAAATTAATTAATGGTAACTTGGACATTAATTATGTTTATATGATGTATCACGTGTTGATGGATTTATGTGTTGGGTATTAAGATGTTAACATGATTAATGTGTTAAATTATCAAATATGAGGAAGATGTGATTTTAAATGAAGTTTAGAGCATTGTTGAAAAATGCTTTTGAAATACCAAGTAGGGTATTTTATACATCATGTTAAGTTTGGGGTACAATTTGTATTAAGTTATTACAACCCCTTTTAAATCCCCTACCCATCACTTTAAACCCCCCCACTATACTTTCACCTTTTAAAAATCCCCAAATCACTTCCCAATCCCAAACCCTACCCATTTTCGAAATCCACCAAAAAGGAAGAAGGAAAGTTCCACAAAAACCTTGTTTGTGTGATCTTTGCTAGGATTTGGAGCCTACAAGAGGTATGGAACCACTCCTATAAGTTTTATGATGTTTGGTGTTGAAATGGGTTAAGTTTTTGATGTTTTATGTGGGTTTGTTTGGGTATGTGTTGTTTATGGTTGGGGTATGATTTTTGAAGTGTTTTATGTTGGTTTTGGTGGGTTATGATGTTATTGATGTTTTATGGAAGTTTGGTTTTGGGGTGGCATGTGAAAGAGCTTGAAAAATGAGCATTAATGGCGAAAATTCGATGTACAGCACTCGGCGATCGATCGCCCGTCCTTGGCAATCGATCGCGGGCGTCCAGTACCAGCCAGAAGCATTTGGCGATCGATCGCCACTTTTGGGCGATCGATCGGCGAGCCTGGCGATCGATCGCGCCAAAAGTGGCGATCGATCGCCAAGAAGGAGATTTTGGCCCCTCGTCCAGTGCGATCTCGCGATCGATCGCGCCTGGGCGGCGATCGATCGCGAGCTGTAAAAAAAGTGGATTTTGATATTTTTGTGGGATTTTTGGATATTGGACTATGTTTATTTTCTAATATCAATTTGTATGGTTGTGTAGAACCATCCCAGGTGCCCACAACATCCAGGAGATAAAGCTCTCCAAATTCTCCACTTTTGGGAATTAAGGTACGTAAGAGACGTACGAGCATCGGACGGTAAACCATACCCTTACCTATTATGATGATGTTAAGATGATGATGTGATGATGATGTCTATGATGATATTTATGATGATGATGCTTATGATGATGTTACGATGATGATGCTTATGATGATGTTACGATGATGATGCTTATGACGATGTTTATGATGATGATGTTATGAGGACGTCTATAATGACGGAGTTTATGATAAGGTCATACAATGTGTATGATTGGGTAAGACGCCCATGTGGTGGGATGCCACCCAAAGTACGTGAGCGGGTAAGATGCCCCGTGGTAAGATGCCACGCAATGTTTATGATATGGTAAGACGCTATATGACTGGGTGAGATGCCCACGTGGTAAGATGCCACACGATGATTATGACGTGGTAAGATGCCACACGATGATTATGACGTGGTAAGATGCCACACGATGATGATGATATGGTAAGATGCCATACAATGGGGTAAGACGCCCTAATATATGATTAAGAGTCAGGGATAACAAAGGAAGTCGAAGGACGACCAATAACCTTTACTTAACTAAGATGTTATGCATTATTGTATGCTTTTATATGATGTTAAGTAAATATGTGTATGCTCACGATGTGTTATCCCTGTAGGTACACTTTTGGACCAAGGGCCTAGGGTCGGGTTGAGGAAGTGAGCTAAAGGGAGCATGATGAACGTAGGAAGCAGGATTTTGATAGTCTCTACTCTAGGAGTAGTGTAAATCTATAGCTTTAACATTCTTTATTGGGAATGTAATTAAATAGCTTTTGAAAACTTTATTTTGGCCTGTAATCTCCTTAGCTCAAGCTACAACCGGAACCCTTAAGAAGTTATAAATGCTTGTTCTGTCCAATTTATGTGTACTAAATGATATTAAGGTAGGAAGACCCTACATTAGTGGTATCAGAGCAGTGGTTAGATAACCCGGGAAGGAGTGAAGGGTAGCCTTAGCAATAAGTTAGCTAGGTGCTTACTTTCGAGCATGTTTTGTGCATAAGTTGCATATGAAGTATATGATGTTATGCTAACATGTTTTGTTTATCTAACGAAGTATTATACGAACTGCTTTTGGATCTTGTTGTTAACCCTTGTGTTGCAGTATGGCAGCAAACGTGGAGGTAGGTGACGCAGTGAGCGTCAATGCTAGTGCGGGGCGTACGAATCCCCTACCCCCGCCAGCTTTTGATGATGAACCGGCCGAACAACAGTTGTTGCCAGGGGAGCTAAGCCTAACTCAGTTTCTTGCTTACCGACCCCCAACCTTTGAAGGAACCGAAACTGGGGAACGAGCTGAGGAATGGTTAGAAAGAATAGAGCAGATCTTTGTGGCAGCCCCATGTGCGAAGACAGCGTGGATACGGTTGGCAGAGTTCCAGTTGGCCAAGAAGGCGCTAATGTGGTGGAAGACCACTGTGGTAGAGCAAGAGGCTCAAGGTCATGAAGTTAACTGGAAAATGTTTCGAACTCGCTTCCTGAACCGTTATTTCTCGGCTGCAGCACGACAGGCTAAGGAAGATGAATTCACTCACCTCAAGCAAGGTAATATGTCGGTATCGGATTATGCTCTTCAGTTTTGCTCCTTGCTCCGATATGTGCCTCACATTGCCACAAGCACGCAAGCGAAGATGAGGAATTTCATGAAGGGTCTGAGGCCGGAGCTATACGATAGGGTGATCACTTATGGCCCTACTTGTTTTGATGATGCACTCTCAAGGGCTGAGCTAGCCGAACTAGGAGTGGGTGCATACCCTGATGTTATACCACCGTCGGCACCCTCTCAGAAATCCACTCCGGATAATTTGAAGCCGAGGAATGATCAGTTCAAGTCAAGGGGGAACTCCTCAGCGTCAAGGTTTAGTGGTAAGAAGTCCGACAATAGGTGGAAAGGAAACCGAAGAGGTGATGCCCCATCTGGAAGGGGGCAGTCTCAGGGAGACAGATCCGGGAAGATCCAATGCACTCTTTGTGGGCAACCACATCTGGCGAAAGACTGTATAGGGTGCTATGTTTGTGGCGACAAGGGCCACTTTGCTAGACAGTGTCCCAACAGGGGAAGTCAACAGGGTTCTGCGGGGAGGCCTGCAGATAGGACAGCACAGCACAGACCGCCCTTTGTACCGAGACAGCATGGAGGTCAGCCCATGGGGCCACCTCAAGGACAAGTCTATGCACTGACAAGGGAGCAGGCTTCAGCGGCTCCGGAGGAGGTTATAGCGGGTACGTGTCTTTTATTTACGCACCCTGCTTTTATATTGATCGACACAGGTGCGTCACACTCTTTTGTGTCGACAAGTTTTGTGGAAAGGCACCACTTATGCACTTCTCCGTCGCCCACGCCTCTTATAGTCTCGACCCCCGCTGGAAGAAGTATGATTACTGATCGGATCGTCTACAATGGCCTCATTTATTTTGAGGATGAGGAACTAAGGTCAGATTTGATTGTTCTAGGAATGACAGTTTTTGATTGCATTCTGGGCATTGATGTTCTGAACAGGTATCAGGCAGTTGTGAACTGCAGGCAGAGAACTGTACGGTTTAAATCCGATATGGGAATTCCATGGACGTTCTATGGGGATGGTTCTCGCTCAAAGATTCCATTGATATCTGCTGTCAAGATGGCACAGTTGTTGGAACGAGGTCATTCAGGATATCTCATTTATGCCGTCGATGTTACGGAAAAGAAAGGAGAAGTGAAAGTTGAGGATGTGCCCGTAGTGGCGGAGTTCCCTGATGTCTTTCCGGAGGAGATTCCCGGATTCCCACCGACGAGAGAGGTCGAGTTTGGGATTGAGTTATTACCAGGGACGTCGGCCATTTCTCGTGCCCCTTATAGGATGGCACCAGCGGAGCTAAGGGAATTAAAGATTCAGTTGCAAGAGCTCCTTGATAAGGGCTATATACGCCCTAGCGTATCGCCCTGGGGAGCACCAGTGTTATTTGTGAAGAAGAAAGATGGTTCGATGCGTTTGTGCATCGATTACAGACAACTGAACAAAGCCACAGTGAAGAATAAGTACCCACTCCCGAGGATCGATGATTTGTTTGATCAGTTACAGGGTACGAGGCTCTACAGTAAGATCGATCTGAGGTCGGGGTACCATCAGATTCGAGTAAGAGAAGAGGATGTTCAGAAGACAGCCTTCAGGACTAGGTATGGGCACTATGAATTCCTAGTCATGCCTTTTGGGGTGACAAATGCCCCGGCTGTTTTCATGAGTTTGATGAACAAGGTGTTCCAGCCATTTTTGGACCAATTCGTCATAGTTTTCATTGACGATATACTCATCTACTCTCGGACCGAAGAAGATCATGTACGGCACTTGAGGACAGTACTTCAGATCCTTAGGGATCATCAGTTGTATGCTAAGCTTAGCAAGTGCGAATTCTGGTTAGACAGCGTGGTGTTCCTAGGCCATGTCATATCTAGCCAAGGGATATCTGTGGATCCGAGGAAGATTGAAGCTGTGATGGAGTGGGCAGCACCCACTTCTGTACCCGAGATACGGAGTTTTCTTGGCTTAGCAGGTTATTACCGACGTTTTGTCGAGGGATTTTCTAAGATCGCTAAGCCATTGACACAGCTGACTCAGAAAGGGGTCCCGTTCTTCTGGTCCGAAGCTTGTGAGGAAAGCTTCCAAGAATTGAAGCGTCGTTTGACGACAGCACCAGTGTTGGTGATTCCGTCTGAGGACAAGAGGTTTGCTTTGTACACGGATGCATCATTGCAAGGTTTGGGCTGTGTACTGATGCAAGACAGACAAGTGGTAGCCTATGCTTCGAGACAGTTGAAGCCTCATGAGACCAGATACCCAGTCCATGATCTGGAACTGGCAGCTATCATTTTCGCCTTGAAGATTTGGCGTCATTACCTTTATGGTACTACATTTACCATTTTTACGGACCATAAGAGCCTGAAGTTCTTGTTCACTCAGGCAGAGTTGAATATGAGGCAAAGGAGGTGGATGGATTTACTCAAGGATTATGACTGTGAAATTGAGTACCATCCTGGTAAGGCAAATTTGATAGCAGACGCCTTAAGTCGTAAGGTGAAGAGTACTGCTGAGGACGTTATGTGTTTATCAGCTTTGATGATTTCTTATTGCCATCTGGGCTATGATTTCGATGTAGACACGTCGCCGGTGCGAGTGTCGACCTTATTGGCCGAGCCAGACGTATTTGAGGCAATCAGGAAAGCCCAGAGGTTGGATGATGAAGTTCAGAGATGGTCATCAATAGTACTTCGAGGTCAGCCAACAAAGTTTAATGTGGCTGAAGATGACTCTTTAAGATTGGGCAACCGATGGGTGGTCCCAGATGCGCCAGGATTGCGTAAAGGAATTTTAGAACGGGCTCATAATAGCCAGTTCAGTATCCACCCTGGAGGAAGAAAGATGTATACGGACCTAAGTGGTCAATTCTGGTGGAGACGCATGAAGCGTGATGTGATCAGCTTCGTTAAGAGATGTTTGATCTGCCAACAAGTAAAGGCAGAAAGGCAGAGGCCTGGTGGCGAGCTGAAGAGCTTGGAGGTACCTAAGTGGAAGTGGGAGCATATATCTATGGACTTCGTGACCCACTTGCCAAGGTCGGCCTCTGGATTTGATGCGATCTGGGTGATCGTAGATAGGCTGACGAAGGTAGCTCATTTCATCCCTTACAGTATGACTTTCACGTATTTAAAGATGACCCAATTATATGTACGGGATGTAGTGAGGTTGCATGGGATTCCAGTCTCGATCGTGTCTGACAGAGACCCAAGGTTTACTTCTCATTCTGGGAGGGTCTCCAGACAGCTTTGGGCACCGAGGTGAGACTAAGTACAGCTTATCACCCTCAGACTGATGGCCAAACGGAGCGTACTATACAAACGCTCGAAGATATATTGAGGGCATGTGTTTTGGAGTTTGATACTCCGTGGCAAGAGTCTATACCTCTGGTAGAGTTCTCCTACAATAACAGCTATCAGGCGAGCATTCAAATGGCCCCTTTTGAAGCTCTTTACGGACGACGATGTAGGTCACCGCTGTATTGGGAGGACTTGACGAGTAAAGCGGTCGGAGGACCGGATATGATTAAGGACATGGAGGAAAAGATTAAGATGATACGCTTAAAGATGAAAGCGGCCCAAGATAGGCAAGCAGCCTATGCAAATAAGCGGCGACGGCCGCTAGAATTTCAAGTGGGAGACAAGGTCTTCTTGAAAATCTCACCCTTCAGGGGTGTTGTTCGATTGGTATGCGGGGGAAGTTATCCCCGAGGTATGTTGGACCGTATGAGGTGTTACAGCGTATCGGCACTTTGGCTTACCGATTGGCTCTACCACCGTCCTTATCTGGAATTCATGATGTCTTCCATGTTTCTATGTTGAGAAAGTATGAGCCAGATCTGTCTCATGTTTTACAGCCTACTGAAGTGCAGTTAGACTCAGATGTATCCTACGTTGAACGACCAGTCAGAATTCTGGATCGTGAGGATCGCAGACTACGGAGCAAAGTTATACCGATGGTCAAAGTTCAGTGGGATCGTCGGGGTGTCGAGGAGGCTACGTGGGAGACGGAGCGGCATATGATGCAGCATTACCCCGAACTATTTTCTGGTATGATTTATGTTTAGTTTCTTTTGGGCAAGTGCATGCGATTTCGAGGACGAAATCTTGTAAGTAGGGGAGTAATGTGATGCCCCGAAATTAATTAATGGTAACTTGGACATTAATTATGTTTATATGATGTATCATGTGTTGATGGATTTATGTGTTGGGTATTAAGATGTTAACATGATTAATGTGTTAAATTATCAAATATGAGGAAGATGTGATTTTAAATGAAGTTTAGAGCATTGTTGAAAAATGCTTTTGAAATACCAAGTAGGGTATTTTATACATCATGTTAAGTTTGGGGTACAATTTGTATTAAGTTATTACAACCCCTTTTAAATCCCCTACCCATCACTTTAAACCCCCCCACTTTACTTTCACCTTTTAAAAATCCCCAAATCACTTCCCAATCCCAAACCCTACCCATTTTCGAAATCCACCAAAAAGGAAGAAGGAAAGTTCCACAAAAACCTTGTTTGTGTGATCTTTGCTAGGATTTGGAGCCTACAAGAGGTATGGAACCATTCCTATAAGTTTTATGATGTTTGGTGTTGAAATGGGTTAAGTTTTTGATGTTTTATGTGGGTTTGTTTGGGTATGTGTTGTTTATGGTTGGGGTATGATTTTTGAAGTGTTTTATGTTGGTTTTGGTGGGTTATGATGTTATTGATGTTTTATGGAAGTTTGGTTTTGGGGTGGCATGTGAAAGAGCTTGAAAAATTAGCATTAATGGCGAAAATTCGATGTACAGCACTCGGCGATCGATCGCCCGTCCTTGGCGATCGATCGCGGGCGTCCAGTACCAGCCAGAAGCATTTGGCGATCGATCGCCACTTTTGGGCGATCGATCGGCGAGCCTGGCGATCGATCGCGCCAAAAGTGGCGATCGATCGCCAAGAAGGAGATTTTGGCCCCTCGTCCAGTGCGATCTCGCGATCGATCGCGCCTGGGCGGCGATCGATCGCGAGCTGTAAAAAAAGTGGATTTTGATATTTTTGTGGGATTTTTGGATATTGGACTATGTTTATTTTCTAATATCAATTTGTATGGTTGTGTAGAACCATCCCAGGTGCCCACAACATCCAGGAGATAAAGCTCTCCAAATTCTCCACTTTTGGGAATTAAGGTACGTAAGAGACGTACGAGCATCGGACGGTAAACCATACCCTTACCTATTATGATGATGTTAAGATGATGATGTGATGATGATGTCTATGATGATATTTATGATGATGATGCTTATGATGATGTTACGATGATGATGCTTATGATGATGTTACGATGATGATGCTTATGACGATGTTTATGATGATGATGTTATGAGGACGTCTATAATGACGGAGTTTATGATAAGGTCATACAATGTGTATGATTGGGTAAGACGCCCATGTGGTGGGATGCCACCCAAAGTACGTGAGCGGGTAAGATGCCCCGTGGTAAGATGTCACGCAATGTTTATGATATGGTAAGACGCTATATGACTGGGTGAGATGCCCACGTGGTAAGATGCCACACGATGATTATGACGTGGTAAGATGCCACACGATGATTATGACGTGGTAAGATGCCACACGATGATGATGATATGGTAAGATGCCATACAATGGGGTAAGACGCCCAAATATATGATTAAGAGTCAGGGATAACAAAGGAAGTCGAAGGACGACCAATAACCTTTACTTAACTAAGATGTTATGCATTATTGTATGCTTTTATATGATGTTAAGTAAATATGTGTATGCTCACGATGTGTTATCCCTGTAGGTACACTTTTGGACCAAGGGCCTAGGGTCGGGTTGAGGAAGTGAGCTAAAGGGAGCATGATGAACGTAGGAAGCAGGATTTTGATAGTCTCTACTCTAGGAGTAGTGTAAATCTATAGCTTTAACATTCTTTATTGGGAATGTAATTAAATAGCTTTTGAAAACTTTATTTTGGCCTGTAATCTCCTTAGCTCAAGCTACAACCGGAACCCTTAAGAAGTTATAAATGCTTGTTCTGTCCAATTTATGTGTACTAAATGATATTAAGGTAGGAAGACCCTACACCTATATAATAGGAGATGTGTTTGGCCCTTGATCAAGTGAGAACTAAAAAGCATGGCCATGCTCGAATGAGTCGATATGAGATATCGAGCTTATTCGTTTATTCTAGTTCTACTTGGGGATCAAGAAATAAAGATTGAATATACGAGTATGACTATTCCATGACTCGTGTACAATCTAAACACAAAGGACAAAGGGTTTAAGTTACATGGTTAATATTATCACAAGTTCTAAAGGTTATGTCGAGTCATTGGCATTCTTATAATTTGGGTAGCCTCGATGTGTTGCTAGACACCGCTCCTTGCTTGTAACGTAAAATAAGATTTTATGTCACTGCCAACATTACAAGATCCTATCGGGTCGCACAAAAGATTAAATCGAGAAGGTAAATTAAATTCATTAGATGAATTAATTAATTAAGAAGAGTCTTAATTAAAAGATTATAAGGATTTAATTAAATCATGGGTTTGGGCCCATGAGGCTTTAAGAAAACCTTAAACCTTAATTAAATCTTATAATATAAATACAAGGTTATGTTTTATTATTGATAACACAATTCATATTTTACTAACCTAGACTTAGAAGCTCACGGCCGCCTCCTTCACGTGACAAGGAGCTCTCGGTTTCTTCCTTGATAGCCGAAGAGAAACTTGTTGAATTGAGGCGATCGTTCGATTTAGAATCGAGTGTGCTTCTTGTTCCGGTTTAAGAACGAGTCTAGCAACTTGTTCTTAAACTATCCCTTCCCGATTTGATCGTGTGGATACCGTAGAGGCAAAACTCGCTAAGTTTTTCTAGTGGCTCGAAGGACTCGTTGGACGTGGTGCTGCTTCGTGGAATCTGATCAAACACGCTACAAGGATGAGACCTTTGATTCCTTTATCCGATATGAACCCCTATGTATAGATCCGCGGTTATAGTAATCCAAAATTTTATTATTCCGCTGCGTTCCATGCTTGTTGGATTACTTACAGTGGTATCAGAGCCGTGTACAAGGCTCATATCGTATTTATGTGGTTAAATAGTTTAATCATATTAGATTTATATTGCATGCTATTTAAAACTGTATGAACATATATGATATGTTAATATTAAGTTTTTGAAATTATCATGAAATTATATTTGATATAATTGATGTTTGATGTATACGATACACGAAGCGAATTATCAAATTGATTGAGCAATGTTTCGGCCACCACCTTGCACAATTGACCCACGGCTTAGCCACATGAGGGCTAGTGTTTTCGAACCCTTGGCTCGAGATGGCCTAGTCGTTGTGGCTCATGTTCGTGCATGGAGGTTTCGAGACATGGATGAGTTTTGAACTCTTTGGCTCGATAATGGTTCAAGCATGCATGGATAAGTGGCTTCACCACATGAGAGCTAGGTTTTTCGAACCCTTGGCTCGAGATGGTTGAGCCACCACCGTGCATGACCTGACCATGATTCGTGGCTCAAGAATTCCGGCGTTTTGAACAAGATGGCTCGATGAAAACTTGAAGTGGTGCGTGGCGGCTAGGGTTTGGAACCCTAGTGCCGCCGCCGCTCGCTCAAGGCTCGGCAATGGGCTAGGGTTTCGAGCCCTAGGCCCATGCATGGTCCATCCGTGTGGTTAGATGGGTCGGACCCATTTGGTTCATGTTTTGAGTCCCATTAAGTTTGTGGCATGTGATGTCCCGAGCATACGATAATTTTTCAAAAATTATTTTACAGTTTTAATTAGAATTAAATTTTAAAATGTTTAGAATTTAATTAATTAAATGTTAAAGCATGTTTTATGTGTTGTTTGAGCATGGTGCATGGTTATAGCCCTTTGTTAAAGCATGTTTTAAAAATGTTTAGATTTGTGAATGTTTGTAATTTATAATACGACCTGCGTGTCGTGCCTTCTCTATTTTATTCTAAATGTTATCCCTCCCCTATGTTCCCCTCGAATGTGAATCGAGGCATTCTATATCTTGTAAATAGTATAGTTTAACTGTTGATGGTGATCAATGAAGATGGAGCATCGTGCCGGGATGAGGAGGTCATTCACAAATTGGAGCCAAAGGAAGGTGCTTGTGAAGTTACCTTAGGTTGACTCTTAGGATTTTCTCATTGGCTTGAGAAAATCGTTAGTAGGGGCTATAACCATGTCACGTTTAATTAGGTATGTTGATGCATGATTTATCTTATGTTTTAGATTGATAATTGTATTACACATATATGTAGATATGTATACACCTATATGTAGTGGACATATTTTAAATTATCAAACTAATCATGAGATCAATAAATCCCTCTAAAATATTAAGTTTTAGATGCCTTCCAAAATTAAAAGTACTCGTCAAATACTTCGATTGTACATGTGTGGGTTTGCCAAAGCAAAGCACCGTGGCAATCTTAGTAAGGCGCGAAAGGATAAAAGTGATATCCGTTATACTTTAAATTGGGTACGACTTAACTAGGTTATCTCAATAGGATTGGGAACCTAGAGGCATGGGTTGGATAATAATTCATTTGATGAATTGAATAAAGTGTTGTTCGTCCAACTATCCAAGAATTATATGTGATGTAATTGACAAAGTGTTGTCTACCTAAATAACCGAGTCTTGGGCGATTAGCCAAAGCTAACTCAAGATTAGGCGAAATATGGATCTTGGCCCACTAAAGGTTTCGAGGGTTGATATTTTTAACAAAATAGTGGGAGTATCATTTAATATAAGACCATGTTAAATGATTAAATCATAAACTTATTTTGCATATTTATATTGTAGATATCCATGGCAACTAACAACGTAACAAGCACTTTATCACTGTGATCGGCCCTTGAGAAGGACAAATTAAATGGGACAAATTTCCTAGACTGGCATAGGAACTTGAGGATAGTCCTCAAACAAGAAAAGAAACAATATGTCTTAGAGGAACCCTTACCTTCTGAGGAACCTCCCCTAACGGCTACAAGAGCCGAAAAAGATGCTTACAAGAAGCATCAAAGTGACGCACTTGATGTTGGGTGCCTTATGCTTGCCACCATGAACTCTGAGCTTCAGAAGCAACATGAGGAAATGGAGGCGTTTGATATGATCGAGCACCTTAAGCAACTGTACCAACAACAAGCAAGACAAGAGAGGTATGACGTCTCTAAGGCGTTATTCCAGTGTAGAATGGTAGAAGGAAGTCTGGTTGGAACTCATGTACTCAAGATGATTGGGTATATTGAGAATCTGGAGAAGCTGGGTTTTCCTTTGGACCAAGAGATGGCCACTGACGTGATCTTGCAATCGTTGCCTGAAAGCTTCAGTCAATTTGTCTTAAATTACAATATGATTGAAATAGAAAAGACACTACCACAGTTACTTGGCATGCTTAGAACTTTTGAAGCAAATAGCAAGAAGTCTAAACCTACAAATGTTCTTATTGTGAATAAGAGCAAATGAAAGACTAAAGCTAAGAGCTTCAAGAAGAACAAGAAGGTCTTTGTTAAATCTTAGCCAAAGTCTTCTGCACTGAAACCAAAGGGAGGGATAGCGAAGGAAGGGAACTGTTTCCATTGCAGTGAGACCGGCCATTGGAAAAGAAACTGCAAAGTATATCTGGAGGATCTAAAGAAAGGAAGTGTGACTTCCACTTCAGGTATTTTTGTTATAGAAGTCAATTTATCTACTTCTTCATCATGGGTATTAGATACTGGATGTGGATCTCACATTTGTGTAAATGTGCAGGACCTCAAAAAGAGTAGATTGTTGGCGAAAGGCGAAGTTGATCTCCGAGTTGGAAATGGAGCAAGAGTTGCTGCATTAGCTATAGGAGATTATTATTTATCTTTGCCTTCTGGTTTATCGTTGATTTTAAAAGACTGTTATTTTGTGCCATCCATTACCAAAAACATAATTTCTATTTCTTGTTTAGACAAGTGTGGGTTTTCATTTATGATAAAGGACAACTGTTGTTCTATTTATTTAAATGATATGTTTTATGCTAGTACACAAATGGTGAATGGTCTTTATTTATTAAATCTTGATATGCCTATCTATAACATAAATACTAAAAGGATTAAAAATAATGATTGTAATCCGACTTATCTCTGGCATTGTCGCTTGGGCCACATAAACGAGAACCACATATCTAAACTTCATAAGGATGGAGTATTAGATTCATTTGATTTTGAATCATATGAAACATGCGAATCTTGTTTAATGGGCAAGATGACTAAAGCCCCTTTCAAGGGACAAGGTGAAAGGGCAAATGTTTTATTGGGACTAATACATGGTGATGTATGTGGACCAATAAGTACACAAGCTAGAGGTGGTTTTCAATACTTCGTTACATTTACTGATGACCTCAGTAGATATGGGTATGTGTACCTAATGAAGCATAAGCATGAAACCTTTGAAAAGTTCAAAGATTTCAAGAATGAAGTACACAACCAACTTGGCAAAGTATCAAAAGCCTTCGATCAGATCGAGGAGGTGAATACTTAAGCCAAGAGTTTCATGACTATCTAAAGGAGTGTGGGATAGTCCCACAACTCACTCCTCCATATACTCCACAATGGAATGGTGTATCCGAGAGGAGAAATCGAACCTTGTTGGACATGGTTAGATCAATGATGAGTCATGCAGATCTTCCGATATCGTTTTGGGGACACACTCTAGAAACAACGATTTTCTTATTGAACCGTGTTCCATCTAAATCAGTGGAAAAGACACCATATGAGATATGGACTGGGAAGCGTCCTAGTATGTCTTTTATGAAGCTCCTTAGCTCGCCACCGGGTTTCTGCCTCTCTGCCTTAACCTGCTGACAGATCAAACACCTCTTACCAAAAGCGATCACATCACGCTTCATCCGCTTCCACCAGAACTGATCACTTAAGTCCTTATACATTTTTCTTCCTCCTAGGTGGATACTGAATCGGCTACTATGAGCTCGCTCCAAGATTCCTCTACGCAACTCCGGCGTACATGGAACTACCCATCGGTTACCGAGTCTCAAAGAACCATCCTCAGCCACTCTGAACTTTGATGGCTGACCCTGAAGTGCCAATGATGTCCATCTCTGAACCTCATCATCTGTTTTCTGAGCTCTCCTGATATTCTTATAGATATCTGGCTCAGCCATTAAGGTCGATACCCAAACCGTCAATGTGTCCACATCGAAGTCATAGCCTAGATGGCAAGAAGAAGTCATCATAGCTGACAAATGCATGACATCCACAGCAGTACTCTTCATTTTCCGACTCAAGGCGGCTGCTGTCAAGTTCGCTTTTCCCGGATGGTACTCTATCTCACAGTCATAGTCCTTGAGTAGATCTATCAATCTCCTCTGACGCATATTCAATTCCGCCTGAGTGAACAGGAATTTCAGGCTCTTATGATCCGTGTATATGGTAAAGGACGTACCATACAGATAATGCCTCCAAATCTTCAAGGCAAAGATAATAGCTGCCAACTCTAAATCATGGACTGGGTATGTAGCCTCATGTGGCTTCAACTGCCTCGATGCATAAGCTACCACATACTTATCTTGCATCAATACACAACCCAAGCCCTGCAGCGACGCGTCAGTATAAAGGACAAACCTCTTGTTCTCCGTGGGAATCACCAATATAGGAGTCGTGGTCAATCGATGTTTCAACTCTTGGAAGCTCTCTTCGCAAGCTTCTGACCAAAAGAAGGGTACTCCCTTTTGATTCAACTGCGTCAGTGGTTTAGCAATCTTGGAAAATCCCTCGACGAAGCGTCGGTAATAACCCGCTAAACCAAGAAAGCTCCGAATCTCTGGTACAGAAGTGGGTGCAGTCCACTCCGTCACAGCCTCAATCTTCCTAGGGTCCACTGAAATCCCACTGCTAGATATGACATGCCCCAGAAATACTACACTGCTCAACCAAAATCACACTTACTAAGCTTGGCATATAATTGATGGTCTCTGAGGATCCGGAGCACTGTCCTCAAGTGTCTCACGTGCTCTTCCTCGCTCCGGGAGTAGATGAGTATATCATCAATAAACACAATGACGAACTGATCCAGATAGGGTTGGAATACCTGGTTCATCAAGCTCATAAAGACAGCCGGGGCATTCGTCACACCGAACGACATCACTAAGAACTCGTAGTGCCCATACCGAGTCCGAAATGTTGTCTTCGGTACATCCTCCTCCCTGACTCGTATCTGATGGTACCCGGATCTCAAATCAATCTTGCTATACAACTTCGTGCCTTGCAACTGAAATCATCAATCCTTGGGAGGGGATACTTGTTCTTTACCGTGGCCTTATTCAGTTGCCTATAATCGATGCACAAGCGCATCGAACCATCCTTCTTCTTTACAAAAAGAACCGGTGCGCCCCAAGGCGATACGCTAGGGCGTATATATCCTTTATCAGGGAGTTCTTGTAATTGTTCCTTCAACTCCTTTAACTCTGTCGGTGCCATTCTGTAAGGGGCACGAGAAATAGCGGATGTCCCCGGTAATAACTCAATCCCAAACTCGACTTCCCTAGCCGGTGGGAATCCTGGAATCTCCTCTGGGAAAACATCAGCAAATTCCACTACCACTGGTATATCCTCAACTCTTAACTCTTTGTTCTTTCCCAACATATCCACGGCATAGATGATATAACCCGTATGTCCACGTTCCAATAATTGGGACATTTTGATTGCCGAAATCAACGGAATCTTCGCACGAGAACCGTTGCCATAGAAAATCCACTGAACTCCCAATTGAGATCTGAACCGTACTGTCCTCTATCGACAATCCACCACTGCCTGATATCTGTTCAGAATGTCGATGCCCACAATGCAGTCAAAGTCTGACATACCCAAAACAATCAAATCTGCCTTGATCTCATTGCCATCAAAATAAATGAGGCAGACCATCAGAAACTGATCAGCAACAACTCTCTTTCCGGTGGGTGTCGAGACCAATAGAGACGTGGGTAACGGAGACGTGCACATATGATGTCTCGCCACAAAGTCCGCAGACACAAAAGAGTGCGAAGCACGTGTGTCTATCAAAACAAAGGCGGAATAGGTAAATAAAAGGCACGTACCAGCTATCACCTCCTCTGGAGCTGCATCGGCCTACTCCCTGGTCAGTGCATAGACCTGTCCCTGAGGTGGCCCCATCGCCTGTCCTCCCATCTGTCGAGGCACCATTGGTGGCCTCTGCTGTACTGTCCCGGTAGAAAACCTTCATCTGCCTCCTCTAAGATCCACCTGACCATCACTATTATGACAGGACCGAGATATGTGGCCCATCTTGCCACATTTATAACAAGCAGTACAGTCTCGCATGTGATGTGGCCCTCCACAAAAATAACACTTCACCACTCCACTCCTACTCGCTTGAGTCTGCCCTCTGTTGCTAGGCGCACAACCCCTCCTGTTATCCATTCGTCTCCCACGAAACCGATAAGATGAGGAAGAAGCCCCACGAGGTTTAAATGATTCTCCTCGTGGCCTCAGATTATTAGATACCGGCCTCGGTGGTGGAGCTGGTGGGGGTGCAACGTCCGTGTAAGCAGTGACTCCTATCTCTGCCAACTCCGCTCTAATAAGTGCATCATCAAAAGATGTCGGGTTGTTGGAAATAACCCGATCAAACAGTTCCGGCCGTAGTCCTTTCAAAAAGCTCATCATCTTGGCATGCCCATTTGTTGTGATATGGGGAACATACCTCAACAGTGATGAATAATGCATGGCATAGTCCGAGACTGACATGCTCCCTTGCTTTAGGCTCGTGAATTCATCTTCCTTTGATTGCCTAGCTGCGGCCGAGAAGTATCGGTTTAGAAACCGAGTTCTGAATAAAGTCCAGTCGATCACCATGCCTTGGGCCCTCAATTCCATCACAGTCGTCTTCCACCACATAGAAGACTTCTTCGCCAGTTGGAATTCCGCCAGCCTTAACCAAGCCGTCCTAGCACACGGCGCAGACACAAATATTTGTTCTAATCTCTCCAGCCACTCTTCGGTCTCTTCCCCTGTCTCTGTACCTTCAAACATGGGTGGGTGGAAGGTCAGAAACTGGTCAGACTAAGCTCCCCTGGTAATAGTAGTTGAGCAACCGGTTCCATGCCCACAACAGGTGGAGGTAAGGGATTTGTCTGACCAATGCTAGCATTCACGCTTCCAATATCGCCCACCTCTTCATTGAGGTTCCCCACATTCATAGCCTCCATGCTGTAATATAAAGGTTAACAACAAGTCCAAACAATATATATATTATGCCGTTAGATAACATGAACGATAATAAACATGTTAGCATAACAATTCATATACCAGTATGCACCACATGCATAGACATGCTCAAATGTAACCACCTAGCTAATCTTGCTAAGGCTACCCTTCACTCATTCCCGGGTTCTCTAACCACTGCTCTGATACCACTAATGTAAATACCCTAGTTCCTTAAGTGTGAATTAAGGGCGTAATAGAGCTAAACATGCATCTAATAATAATATAAAGTTCGTGTTGATGTCTTGAGCCATTAGATTACAGGCCAAATTAAAATTTCCAAAAGGGATTAATTACATTCTCAATCAATTGAATGTTAATCCTATAGTTTTACACTACTCTTAGAGTAGAGACTATACAAAAGAATTAGGCCTGCTATACCAAGAGCACTCCTCACTGGCTCACCGCATCAACCCGCCTTCGCCCGTCCGTCCCAAAAGTACCTACAGGAACAACCCCAAAACCATGAGCATGTATATAAACCATATTCACAATAATATGATCATAATTCAATGCATAAACCATAAATGCGATTCACTTCCTGTATTCAACACATTTAAAAGCTCCCTTGGTTGTCCCTGTACCACAATAATAATCAATGGATTATAATACCGATATGTATGTCATGACATGCACCGATTTCCATGTATACCGTGTTCAATTTCCGAGTCTTATTATATCAGTGGCATAATACCCCTCGCGTTAACATGACAGCGGAAATACCCCTCGCTTAGACAATACCAGCGGCACTAATATCCCTCGCTATAAATATGACAGCGGTCGTGTTCTTCGCTTCATATTAGCGGCAAATATTCTCTCTTTGCTACGGTATGACAGCGGCAAGTATTCACATCGCTACGCCACTAGCGGCAAGTATTCTCCATCACTGTAATATAATCCCGACTCACAATCACATGCAACCAAAATGCATGACCAAACCATGTATGCAACCCATGATGCATAAATAAGACCACATATGCAACCAAAATGCATAATATATTCCATGTGTGCAACCATAGTGCATAACCAATTCACTACGTAATAATATGTTTTACCGTCCGATGCCCGTACGTCTCACTACGTACCTTAGTTCCAAAAGTAGAGATATCGTGGACTTTATCTTCTTTGTTGCGTGGCCACCTGGGATGGTTCTACATAATTATACAAACCAATATTAGAAGTCAAATCATGAACCAACACCAAAAATCCCACAAAACAACCAAAATACACCATTCTGGCATCTCGCGATCGATCGTTGTGGAGCCCCGATCGATCGCGAGGTCCAGCAGCCGAGAATACCAAATTCTGGTGCCAGGCGATCGATCGCTGATTTTGAGGCGATCGATCGCTCGCCTTACCGATCGATCGCCTCATCATGGCGATCGATCGACAAACGCGAGATTTGTCCACTGCCTGTGTTAAGGCCCCAACACTTAAACTCGTCATTAGTTCATTTATGACGTCGCATGTGTATAAATTTTTCATTTTTCTTTTCATTCTTTAAAAGAATCATTTCATGTTTCTCATTATCCCATGACATAAATAATGTTCAACGACATATGATCAACTCTACCAATAAATAGACTCAAAGATTTCACTCTTTACCAACCCCATTATACCACTTTTACATTGTGGGTTTTTATAAAAATTTGGGCAGAGTCTCCCCACAAACTGAGCTATCCGGAAACAAAACACAGCACATAATATAACTCCCGACCAGGGACAACGCAAAACAGAATATAGAAACACAAGTAAATTCCCGGCCAGGGAAGACACCACACTAATAAGACAACAAAAGTGGGTTTCAACACCCTTATACAGTCCATATACACATACAAGTGCTCACAGAAGAGCAACGAATAACGGATACACATCCGGATGCATAATTAGTATAAATACCAACCGCTCAACCTCGTATATCGGCTCAATCACATACTATGCTTCTGGAAGCATCATCCAACAAGGTTCGAGCCTAGTACTCCAAAACAGCATCGTACCTGTTGTACCTGTTTCAACAGAAACAGCCCCCACACAGGGTGAGCACACTCCAACTCAATATTCGATCACAAATCAACATATGAATCATAATGCAATAATTTAGATTATTCAAAACTCATAAAATATACTCCCTGTATAATTCCGAATCTGTATAGCTTCCACACACTGTTCCTGTTTCAAACTCACGGACTTTCATAATGTCAAGTTCAGTATTATCATTGAAAATATGATATCCAACAACACTATGAATTCAATACAACAACAATGCATCATTTATGCTCAACATAAATAATTCAACATCAATGTAAACCTGGTTATCCCAATATAACCCTGGTTATCCCACTATCTCATTCTCGATGTTTTCTCATATCGTTCATGCCCACGGCATCACTACTCAACAAGTAAAATTGGATCACGCACCACTACGTGTCCCCCATAACTCGTATATGAAACTCAATTATTAAAGTCAAACACTTACCTGAATCATCATATTCAAAATTTGCATGTATACATATGAATGTATAGATACTAGATATACCTGCTCGTACGTCACCACGTACCTTATAGTAGACAACATGAACAAGCTATCATCAACGTCCGAAGTCTCCTGTAGAGTCTATACCGAACATCAATTCAATATTAGCTCATAATCCGAGCAATGAACATCCATCAAATAGTTCTTACGTTCATTTCCATATCACAAATCAATAATTCAATATTATGAATCAAATCATAATCAATACTTTGATGCACACATCTTCACATGAATCATGATATGTCATTGGTGATGCAAAACCCCATTTTCTCCCACTATCCGCTACATCACACACATGATGCGTGATACACACACCCATACGTGCAAGATCACGTCCAACTCACATAGCAGTTCACTAGACACACAAGTTCAACAGAGGGAAAGAAAGTGCAAGGGTGTATGCATAATAATATCCAACTAGTGTCTAACTAAAACAATCCAATTAAGCCAATTAACATGCTCCACAATTATTCAAACCCACACCGAGGTGATTCAAACCAAGACACGAAAGAAGGGACCCATGAAGATACAAGATTCTACCCTTCTAAATCAATTCCCTTAATCCCTACATAAAGTCATTTATTGATTAGATTCAACTTTAACAATTTAAAGATGCATTGGTTCCATAATTCTTGATTTAGAACTCACTACTAAGGGTGGTAATTCAATAAAGTGACATAAGTCAACAATACATATCATGATACACATTCAAGCATTTACATCACCATAAACTCTATTTCATGTTAACACATACTAACATGAATCTAGTCTTCACCTTTTAACAACAATGACACTAAATCACGACATTTAATCACCAATTCATTTTCAACAATTATCCGTTCAATAATGTGAGTTATGATTAAATCCCTACAATTAATAACATTTTCATGCTATCCAATTCCCAATTGTTTATACTCAATTTATCGTCACATAACCGCCTTAACCCATTACACTAATTTAAGTTAACCTTTTACATTAACAAAACATCATCCAACCACAAGGCACAACATATATAGAAGTCTTGAACCTATACCAATACATGTTGGAATACATACATACACACCATCTTCATCCACAAACACATGCTGGACACACACACACACGCAGAAACACACACACACGCACACACACTGCTGCACACACTAGCACACACTCGAACCCTTCCAAAAATGCCAACAAAATCGAACCAAAGCTCATCAAAAATTCGTGGGATTTCAGGTAAATAACGACGGAGGGACGGCGAGGATTACCCACAAAAAAATCGGAATAAAATCGTCCCAAAATTGGACGAAATCGCGACTTCAACCCGCGGCGCTTCCTTGCAAGATCCGGACGCAATCCTCGACGAAACTTCGCGATATTGGTATGGAAAGAAGCGCCTGGGAGATACGAAGGCGGCGGCGGTTCGGACGCGCCGGTAGGAGATCGGACGGCGGCGGGCGCGGCGGTTTAGTGGCGAGGGGTCTGAATGTGCGCGAAATGCAGAAAGAAAAGAGGGGATCGGGATTTCTGTGCGTGATTTTACACCTTTTACTGTGTGTGTCCGAAAAATGCCCAACAAAACATATTTATTTTTTTGTATCCTAACTCGGTTTTGTACATCGAAGTGTCGCCGGTGCACTGACATATTATTTAGAGACAACGATTGGGATTTATACACACCCCAAAAACCCAAAACTTAAATTCTTCATTTTAATTAATTTATCTCTAAAATATTATCGGAGTATATTTTACAATCTCAAAATATTTTAGGATCCGATTTATTTGCCAGTTGACCTTCACTTGGTCAATTCCACTTCTAATTAATTCTAAAATTAATTATCAATAAAATTCAAATCATATTTAGTCCAACAAATGATTAATAATAATCTGGACATCACACTGTGCACGATCGATCGCTCCGTTTTGAGCGATCGATCGCCGCGACCTGTAACATGAAAAATCGCCATTTTTCAACCTTAAACCTTCCCAAACCATTCCAACTCAAATACCATCCCAACAACAACATCAAAACACCCAAAAACCTTCAATATACACATTAAACATCCCAAAAATCCAACATCCAACCCAAAATAATATCACCCAAAACAACCCATTTCAAAATCATTCAAAACAATAACAAACCCAAACCAAACACAATAAAAACATTAAGGAGGTGTCCATACCTCTTGGGGACTCCAAAACTCACACTAAATCCCACAAATCAAGTTTTTGGAAGGATTTCTCTTCCACTCTTTGCCCAAAAACGAAAATGAGGAGGGAAGGGTTTGTGAGAAGTGATTTGGGGAAAATAGAAAGAGTGATGGGTTTTTGTGGGGTTGGGGGTGTTAGTGGGTTATTAGGGGATTAATTAAAATGGCATACCCACAACTATCAGGTTTTATAAAAAATACCCCAATATGGTATTTTAAAAGCATTACACCAAAAATGCAACAAAATCCCAATTAAATACATGATTCACCAAATAATCACAAAGCATCCCATTTAAATCATTATTGTGATGCCCCGAAATTAATTAATTGCAATCAAGGCATTAATTATGTTTATATGATGAATCATGTGTTGATGGATTTATGTGTTGGGTATTAAGATGTTAACATGATTTAATTGTGTTGATTTTTAAATATGAGGAGGATGTGATTTTAGATGAAGTTTGGAGCATTTTTGTAAAATGCTTTTAAAATACTATGTTGGAGCATTTTATACATCATGTTAAGTTTGGGGTACATTTTTAATTAAATTAAGACAACCCCTTTTAATCCTTTACCCACCACTTTAACCCCTCTACACCTTTCACTTTATTAAAAATCCCCAAAATCACTTCCCAACCCAAACCCTCCCATTTTCGAGTTCCACCAAAAGAGGAGAAGAAAAGTTCCACAAAAACTTTGTTTGTGTGATCTTTGCTAGGATTTGGAGCCTACAAGAGGTATGGAACCATTCCTATAAGTTTTATGATGTTTGGTGTTGAAATGGGTTAAGTTTTTGATGTTTTAGGTGGGTTTGTTTGGGTATGTGTTGTTTATGGTTGGGGTATGATTTTTGAAGTGTTTTAAGTGGGTTTTAGTGGGTTATGATGTTATTGTTATTGTTGGGAAGTTTGGTGTTGAAAGGTATGAAGATGAGCTTGCAAAATGCACATGAAAATGGTGAAATCGCGGCCACTGTAAGTGGCGATCGATCGCTACAAAAGCAGCGATCGATCGCCGAGAAGCAGTACGCGAAGAAGAGCTTAGGCGATCGATCGCCTCAAATGGCGCGATCGATCGCCAACGTCCAGTAGCGAAATAAGCATCAAGGCGATCGATCGCCTCATTTTAAGAGATCGATCGCCGCTAAGTGAAAAATCAGGCGATCGATCGCCTCATTTTGAGCGATCGATCGCCACTGTTCAAAAGATGAAAAATGTTGATTTTTGTTGTATTTTTGGTATTGGGCTATTGTTTAGCTTCTAATATCAATTTGTATGGTTATGTAGAACCGTCCCAGGTACCCACGACTTCAAGGAGATAAAGTCTACGATTTCTCCTTCTTTTGGAATTAAGGTACGTAAGAGACGTACGAGCATCGGACGGTAAACCATACCCTTACCTATTATGATGATGTTTACGATGATGATGTTTATGATGATGATGCTTATGATGATGTTATGATGATGATGCTTATGATGATGTTACGATAATGATGCTTACGATGACGTTTACGATGATGATGCTTATGATGATGTTTATGACGATGATGTTTATGATGATGATGTTTATGATGACGTCTATGATGACGAAGTTTATGATAAGGTCATACGACGTGTATGATTGGGTAAGACGCCCATGTGGTAAGATGCCACCCAAAGTATGTGAGTGGGTAAGATGCCCCTGTGGTAAGATGCCACGTAATGTTTATGATATGGTAAGATGCCATATGATTGGGTAAGATGCCCATGTGGTAAGATGCCACACGAAGGTTATATCATGGTAAGATGCCATACAATGGGGTAAGATACCCTTATATATGAATAAGAGTCAGGGATAACAAAGGAAGTTTAAGAACGACCAATAACTTTTACTTAACTAAGATGTTATGCATTAGTGTATGCCTTTTTATATAAAGTTAAGTAAATATGTATATGCTCACGATGTGTTATCCCTGTAGGTACACTTTTGGACCGAAGGGCCTAGGGTCGGGTTGAGGCGGTGAGCTAAAAGGGAACAAGATGATTTTAGATTACAGGATTTTGATAGTCTCTACTCTAGGAGTAGAGTAAACCTATAACTTTAACATTCATTGTTGAGAATGTAATTAAGTAGCTTTTGGAAATTTTATTTTGGCCTGTAATCTTATTAGCTCAAGCTACAACCGGAACCTTAAGAGGTTATAAGTGCATGTTCTATCCAATATATGTGTACTGTACGTGGTTAAGGTAGGAAGACCCTACAATTATAACCCCCAATTACACATCATGTATACATGCACCCTGAAATGCTTTACCGGGTCACTCCTACCATGTGACTAAGCATTTCACCAAGATAATTAATTCCAACATATAATTTAATTATCACCTTTAAATGATCACATAGATATAATTAATGCCCAAATTGCAATTAATTATTTCGGGGATATCACAACATCACTCACTTGTCAGTGGTGACCCGAATCACATCGCACACTCCTAAGTGGCGACCTCTAAATCATACTAACACATCGCACACTCGTCAGTAGTGACCACATCACTCACTTGTCACTGGTGACCCAAATCACATCGCTCACTCCTAAGTGGCGACCTCTAAATCATACTAACACATCGCACACTCGTCGGTGGCGACCACATCACTCACTCGTCAGTGGTGACCCAAATCACATCGCTCACTCCTAAGTGGCGACCTTTAAATAAACACATCACTCGCCTCAGCGGTGACCCCAATGTATATCCAACACAACACAATCACATCGCACACAACTAGTGGCGACCTCTAAATAAACACATCACTCGCTACTAGGCGGTGACCCTTCAATATATTAATACGTCGCTCGTACCCATAGCGACCCACATATAATAATAACACGTCGCTCAGCACGAAGGCGACCCACACATAATAATAACACGTTGGTCAACCATAAAAGCGACCCTAAACCTAAGCGACACTTCGCTTTTCAATAGTACAGTGGAAAATATATTCATCCATGCTTGTACATCATTACGTACCTGTGTCATCATGTAAATGACATACACATACCCGATTGTCCCATCATCTGTTGTCATACTCTAACAGCACAATATTGCCTACCATTTCCTATCCTCAGATATCATATCTCAATTTCTGATCTCTCCTGCAAAATCAGATTTCTCAGCATTGCACATACATATACATAACATGTACACAAAACTCAACTCCATAAAACGCATTTATCCCTCTACTCGTAACAACGTCCACTTATCATCAATATTAATTACCGTCGCGATGTCATTCATCACGCACCTTAAAAGGCATTATCATTTTCACCATAAGTCAAGCTAATGATATAAATAAAACGAGTTACCATACTCGAGGCTTTTCAACCATACCCCCTCATTGTGTATGTTCATCGTATCTCCTACGATCCTGCAATCACGATGGTTAGCAATAACACCAATTTTCATTGCTTCATATCATAAAATGCACATAGCAGGCGTCATGTCACAATGACAGAAAACTACGATCATGCATAAAAGTATGTGATATACATGTCTATCAACACATCCCTAGGCCATTAAACATCCCAAAGAACTAACCACTGCTCTGATACCACTAATGTAAGACCCCAACGACCCAACACGTCAATACTGCAATTATGACGTCATAAGAGTATAAAAAAATTTCATTCTTTAAAAGAATCATTACATGCTTCACATAATCCCCATGACTTTTATAAAAATTTGGGCAGAGTCTCCCCATAAATTGAGCTATCCCAAAATAAAAACACATCACCAAAAATAATTCCCAGCCAGGGAAAAACATGATACTAAAAGAAATCAAAACCATAAGTAAGTTCCCAGCCAGGGAAGTCACCATACTAAGAAGATATAAAAAGTGGACTTCAACACCAATATACAGTCCATATACACGACTCCAAGGGCTCACATACGAGCAACATATAATGAACACCCATCTAGTTACATAAATAGTGTATACCATTTACTCAATCTCATTCTACGCTTCAGGAAGCAATATTGTCCAGCCAAGCTCGAGCTTGCTACGCCAAAATAACCTTGTAGCTGTAATACCTGTTTCAACAGAAACAGCTCCCACACAGGGTGAGCATACCAACATCACACTACCCATATCATAACAATGCATAAAGATCATGATACGATCATAACATCATAATTTACAATTATTTAAAATCTATAAAAATGTACACCCTGTACAGTTCTGAATCTGTATAGCCTCCACGCACTGTTCCTGTTTCAAACTCACACGCTTTCATAACATCAAATTCAGTATCGTTATTTAAACATGATACTCCTCAACACGATAAATTCAATACAATCAAAATCTATTATTTATGCTTAGTCATAAACAATTTCATATCGCATATGATCCTGCCTACCAATCTATCTCATTCTCGACATTTTCGCATATTGATCATGCCCCAGGCATCAATACTCAGCTGTATACTCGGATCACGTATAACTACGCATCCCTCATACCACACATACATATATACATATTCAGATTTTCGGATCACGTACAAATACGTATCCACCATGCCACATATGTCATACTCATCACACATATACATTTCTTACGTTCCATCATGACATTTAATAATTCATGAATATATGAATGTGTAAGTACTTCATAATAAGTATACATGCTCGTACGTCACTACGTACCTTATAATCTGTGTTTACCGTAAAGTCACCCTCCTTGTTGTCCGAGAGCTCAAGAAGGCTCTACATGAACTCAAAAGTTTAAGGGTCAATTCATAATCAATACTTGATGAACATAGTCTCACACAATCCAACTTCCCAACAACAAACTCAATTTAAACAACTAGCATGTTACATACACCCAACCCAACACCGAGATGCTTCAAGCAACAAGCTATGAAAGAAAGAATCCATGGATATAAAATATTCTACTATTTATGTCCAAACCCCCTTAATCACAATATAAAGTCCTTTGATTGAATTCAACTTAAACAAATTAAACATGCATTTGAGTTTCATAATTCTTAATTTAAAACTCATATGATGCCCATTCAAGCATATACATCACCACAATCTTTAATCCATGTTATGACACACACTACCATGTATCTAACTCATTTATTCACACACTACACATGCTTCCAAAGGTAACACATTTCATACCATAGCCCAACATCCACCAAAATATTACAATGGCTACAAGTCAAGTTAGTTCTTTTCACCACCCATTAACAAGGCTTAGACCCACACTTGAATCACATCTAAGCATATTAACAAACACATTACATGCATGATTTTAGTATTCATTTCTTTCTTTCTTTAACCAACAATAATACTAAGCCAAGACATAATTCCACAATTTATTTTTAACAATCAACCATCTAATAAAGTGAGTCACAATTAACTTCCAACAATCAATTCATTTATCATACTATCCAAATTCCAAATTATCATTCTCCATTGACAATACTCCATCTAACTACATACATGTATGTACTTTAACACATTTACACTTCAATATATGTAGGGATACATAATAACTTGCATAAACACCATCTACACACACTAACACACACACTGTTCACGCACACACTCTGCACACACACTTCACACTTTTCCAGCACACACTAACACCTACCAGCACACACTCAAACACGTTTTCTGCACACACTATCACACAGTAAGAAAACAGCCACAACACCTCAAAATTTCAACCAAACAATCACCCAAAATCGACCCAAAGGAGAACTAAACATTTCCCTTGACAAGCCTCAAATTTTCGAACACCAACTTGGAAAAATTCAAACCAAACTCGAAAATAAGAGAGGTAGAATAGCTTAGGGAGTAAGGAAACATCATACCTCACAAATCTTGGCAAGATATTTGAGCTTAAAGGGCGAAAATTCCAACCCTAAACTACCATGAAAGAGCCGATGAGTTTGAGGGGTTTGGGGAAGAGGTAGCCGATTATTTAGTGTGTGAGAAGATGTGTGTGTGTGTTTTCTTGTCTAGCACTAGCTTTAAATCTCAACCTTACATTTAATCCACACCCTTAAATTTCATATATTCTATAAAAAAAATGAGTAATTTATTTAAATCAAAGACTCAAAATAATGGTAAGAATTATTGGTTAGAAGTGCACCATAAGTTCACTCCCACTAGCTTAATTTCAAATCCGGGTCCGACTTCAATTCCCTGTAATTTGATTCCGAAATTAATTCAAGTTTACTCCAATTAATGAAATTATTCGGTGTAGATAATTTCGGACATCATTCTTGAATTTAATTTACGATATAAACTCAACCCGGAATTTATTTTTAACTCCGGAGCAAAATAACATTCCCAATAATTTAAATCTCAAAATCTTATTGAAATACCACAATTAAGTCAATTGAAAAATTATCAAATATTTCGAGCATCACACGATCAGTCCATAAGGTTACTGGACACACACCATTTGAGATTGTCTACGGTTTTAACCCTATAACACCACTTGATCTTTCTCCTATACCGATAGAGGAACGAGTTTGTAATGATGGAAAAAAGAAAGCAGAGTTGGTCAAAGTTTTGCATGAACAAGTTCGAGATCGGATCGAAAGACAAAATATGGTTAGTAAGGAATACGTGAACAAGGGACGAAAGAAAGTCAATTTTGAACCAGGAGATCTCGTATGGATATTTCTCAAGAAAGAAAGGTTTCCAGGATTGAGGAAGTCGAAGTTGATGCCAAGATCTCAATGCCCATTTAGAATTGTTACTAAGGTTAATGACAATGCATACAAGCTAGAGTTACCGGACGGTTTCCATGGTTCCGATACTTTTAACGTTCGTGATTTGACACCATATATCGAGGACTTCGAAGATTTGGATTCGAGGACGAATCTTTTCCAACTCGGAGGGAATGTTGTAGATCAAGATTCAATAGTCGATTTTAGTCCAACAATGCAAGGGCCAATCACTCGTGCGAGGGCTAAATTTTACCCAACAATCCAAACATGTCTTGCCATGCTAGCTACAAGAAAAGAACATGGTGACTCTTGGGGCATCTCATTTCGTGACTTGATAGCTAAAAGGGGGATTAATAGTGGTCAAATTTTCTACCAAGATGATTATACATCTTCCCGTCTTGGTACATCACATTCGAAGAATAAGGAAGGTGAAGGGTTGCTTGAATATCTCCCCATCTTGGTACATCCCATTCGAAGAATAAGGAAGGTGAAGGAATGCTTGATGATGTTCAAACTTCTCTATTAAATTAACTATACATCTCCTCAGGATTTGGAAATTTGTGACTATATTAATTATAGCAAAATGAATGATCAAAATGATGGTAGTGAACGAAATATATATATGCTTATATGTAACGTTTTAAAAGTAGTTTTTGAATGATATAAATTGAGTTTTAAATTTGTGTAATACTCTTATCATAATTTCGATTATTTCGAATTTGTGTGGCGAGTTTTTTCCGATTCTTATCGAACCCTTTTCCTTCCTGGTTCGTGGCGAATCTCCTTGTGTTGAACTTGTGGCGCTCATTGGCTTATCAAGCTCGACATCTGGATTTCTATTTTCTTGTTTGTTGGTTCTTATCCTTGGTTGACATATTATTGGTCCTAGACTACAACAATAGGTCTTGAGTACATCATTTTCTTGCTTGAAAGAAGTTTTTGATCTATTTTCTGTGATATCCCCGAAATGATTAATTGCAATTTAGGCATTAATTGTGTTTATATGATTAATTATGATGGTAATTAATCGATTATGTGCTGGTTTTATTTAATGTGTGGAAATGCATGGTCACATAGAAAGGATGACCCGGGAGTGCATTTCAGGGTGCATGTTGTGCATGTTGGGGGAAAATTTGTTATTAGCATGATTTATTTGCCTTGGTTAGCAATTAGTTGGAAATCATGAGGTTAATTGATATTTGGTGCATTTTGGATTAATGCTTTTAAAAATATCATGTTGGGGTGTTTTATACACCATGGGATTGTAGAATGCATTTTAATTAATTAACCCACTTTATTACCCCAAACCCCCCACCATACATTTCACTATCACTTTTCAACTTTCCCAAAATTACACCACCCAAACCCTCATTTCCCTCATTTTCGAGTTGGTGCTTAAGGATGGAGAGAAACCCTTCCAAAAATCTTGTTTTGTGGAGTTTATTGGGAGACTTGAGATCCCCAAGAGGTATGGATACCTCATTATTGGTTTTGAAGTATTTTATTTGAGTTTGAAATGGTTTGAAGGGTTTTGAAATGGGTTTGTGTGAGTTGGTGTTATTTTTGGGTGAGTGTTAGATTTATGGTTGTATGATGTTGTTTATGGAAGATTTGTAGTGATTTGGTATGGTTGGTGTTTGATTATATGAGTTTGTTTGGGTTGGGGAAGGAGATGGGTGAATAGTGCCCAAAAATCGGATGTGCAGAGCTCGGCGATTGATCGGCGTCACCAGCGATCGATCACGAGTTGAGGACTGGAGGCAGTGGCCTTCAGCGATCGCGAGTTTGGCGCGATCGATCGGCGAGGTCGCGATCGATCGGCGCAAACTCAGCGATCGATCGCGGATTGAATTTTTTTGTTGGGCGAGGCAGTGAGGTCTCGCGATCGATCGGGGCTATATGGCGATCGATCGCGAGACACCAAAATTGATGTTTTTGGATATTTTTGTAGGATTTTTGGTATTGGACTATTATTGGGTTCTAATATTGATTTGTGTGAATGTGTAGAACCATCCCAGGTGGCAACACAGCCAAGGAACTGAAGTCCTACCATATCCTACTTTTGGAAAGGTACGTAGAGGACGTACGGGCACCCAACGGTACATGTATCTAATATACTCATTGTTTATGCATTGTGGATGCGAGTATATATGTGATTATGCATTGTGGATGCAAATACATGTTGAATTATGCATGATGATTGTAGATGCATATGATTATTGGTGCACATCCCATGAGTCGTGGTCATCCCTTGATGATTTTAATGCTTGCCGCTATTTGTTTTGGTTCCGCTAAATGTGAAGCGAGGGGTGGGAGCGCCGCATGTCACATTTGAGCGTGGTTGTTATATAGGGCGAGGAAACGATATTTGCCGCTCAATGTGAGGCGAGGGGTGGGAGTACCGCTTGTCCATTGAAGCGAGGTTATTCTATGCCGCCTATATGTAAATAAGCGAGGGGCATTAAAATACATTGTGACGGACAGACTAGGTAATGGTGACCGGTATTTGATATTGATGAGATGGTATTGTGTCATGACATGTCTAGACCATTAAAAATAATCTATTGATTATACTCATGAGTTATGGTACAGGGACAACCAAACTGGAAGCGTTTTGAAATGCATGGGAAAAACAGGAAGTGTTTTAATTGTGTTTTATGCATTTACGCTTTATATTCATATTGTGTTGAATATGGATGATATTATTGCTCATGTTTGGGGGTTGTCCTTTTAGGTACACTTTTGGCATGATAGAAGGGCTAAGCGGGTTGAGGTGGTGAGCTTGTGGAGAATTCTTTTGACCCAGGCAGGACAGGATTATTTTTGTATAGTGTCTACTCTAAGAGTAGTGTAAAACTATAGTTGATAACATTCTTTTGATGGGGAATGTAATTAATCCATTGATAGTCCTCATATTGGCATGTAATTATTAAAGCTCATAGACTCAACACGATTAATTCACTCTGATCATTTATATTAGCTCTATTTATGCCTTTGATCCGCACTTAAGAATTAGGGTCCCTACATTAGTGGTATCAGAGCAGTGGTTAGAGAACCCGGGAACGAGTGAAGGGTAGCCTTAGCATGATTGGCTAGGTGCTTACATTTGAGGCATGTTTATGCATGTGGTGCATATTGATGTATATTCTGTTATACTAACATGCTTATTATCATTCCTGTTATCTAACGGCATAACATGTATATTTGTTTTGGAATTGTTGTTAACCTTTGTGTTACAGCATGGCTGCTATGAATGCGGGGAACCTTAACGAAGAAGTTGGCGATGTGGGCAGTGTTAACGCTAGGGTTGGACAAGTGAACCCTCTACCTCCACCAGCAGTAGGCTTGGAGCCAGTGGCTCAGTTATTACTACCCGGTGAGATTAACTTGACCCAGTTTCTGTCTTACCACCCGCCCCGGTTTGAGGGAACAGAATCAGGGGAGGAAGCTGAGGAGTGGCTAGAAAGACTTGAGCAGATTTTTGTATCGGCTCCTTGTGCTGTTACAGCGTGGCTGAGGCTGGCGGAGTTCCAGTTAGCAAAGAAACCTCTAATGTGGTGGAGGGGCACTGTATTGGAGCTAAGAGCACTGGGTACTGTGATCGATTGGACACTCTTCAGGACCCGGTTTCTGAACCGGTACTTCTCCGCGGCGGCGAGACAGACGAAGGAAGACGAGTTTACGAGTTTGAAACAGGGGAACATGACAGTGTCAGACTATGCCACGCGGTACTCTTCGTTGCTGAGGTATGTTCCCCACATTGCCACTAATGGGCACGCAAAGATGAGGAGTTTTATGTAGGGGTTGCGACCGGAGCTCTATGACCAGATTATCACCAATAACCCAACTTCTTTTGATGATGCTCTCACAAGAACGGAGCTTGCCGAGCTTGGAGTGGGAGCTTATCCTAGTGCTGTGCCACCACAAGTACCACAGCAAAGGCAAACGAATGACAGCTTGAGGCCCCTGGGAGAGCCATTTAAACCCCGTGGTGCCTCTTCATCTTCACGGTTCGGTGGAAAGAAGTTCTTTGGTCAGAAACAGGAGAACAAGAAGAATTGGTCTGCCAATCGAGGGTCTTCACAAGGGAATAGGCCGGGAGAGCCGAGGTGCGACAATTGTGGAGGACCACATTCTTCAAGCAAGTGCCCTGCCTGTTATAGCTGTGGCAAGATGGGCCACATCGCTCGGTATTGCCCCACCCGGGGAGGACAGTCAGAGTTCCAGGGCAACAGGCCGAGGTTTGATGACAGGACAGTACACCAGAGGCAGCAGTTTGGGCCTCGACCATCGGGAGGTCAGACAGTGGGACCGTCCCAGGGACAGGTGTATGCGCTGACTAGAGAGCAGGCTCAGGCAGCCCCAGAGGAGGTGATCGCCGGTACGTGTCATTTATTTACGTACCCTGCTTTTATTTTGATAGATACAGGTGCCTCCCACTCTTTTGTATCTGTTGGCTTTGTGGAGAGACACCATATGCGCACGTCTTCTCTACCCACGCCTCTCCTTGTCTCGACACCCACTGGAAGAAATGTCGTTGCTGATCAGTTCATGGCAGATTGCCTCATTTATTTTGAGGGCAACGAGTTGAAGGCAGACTTGATCGTATTGGGTATGTCAGACTTCGACTGCATCATGGGTATTGATATTCTGAACAGATATCAGGCAGTGGTAGATTGCCGGCAGAAGACAGTGAAGTTCAGACCTGATTTGGGTAGTCAGTGGACTTTCTTTGGCAACGGTTCTCGTGCGAAGATTCCATTGATTTCAGCGATCAAGATGACTCAGCTGTTGGAACGTGGCCACACGGGCTATCTCATCTATGCCGTGGACACGTCTGGGAAGAATAAGGAATTGAGAGTTGAGGATGTACCAGTGGTAGCAGAGTTTGCTGATGTATTCCCAGAAGAGATCCCAGGATTTCCACCGGCTAGGGAAGTTGAGTTTGGGATCGAGTTGTTACCGGGGACATCCGATATCTCCCATGCACCTTACAGGATGGCACCGGCGGAGTTGAGGGAATTGAAGGAACAGTTGCAGGATCTCCTTGACAAGGGATATATACGCCCGAGCGTATCGCCATGGGGCGCACCGGTTCTCTTTGTGAAGAAGAAGGACAGTTCGATGCGGTTGTGCATCGATTACCGGCAACTGAATAAAGCCACAGTAAAGAACAAATATCCTCTCCCAAGGATTGATGATTTGTTTGATCAGTTGCAGGGTACCAGACTTTATAGCAAGATTGATTTGAGGTCCGGGTACCATCAGATTCGAGTCAGAGAGGAAGATGTACAGAAGACAGCGTTCCGGACCCGATATGGACATTATGAGTTCTTAGTGATGCCGTTCGGTGTGACGAATGCTCCAGCGGTCTTTATGAGTCTGATGAACAGAGTGTTTCAGCAGTACCTTGATCAGTTCGTCATCGTGTTCATCGACGACATTCTCATCTATTCTCGGAGCGAGGAAGAGCACGTGAAACACTTGAGGACAGTGCTCCAGATTCTCCGAGATCACCAGTTGTATGCCAAGCTCAGTAAGTGTGAGTTTTGGTTGAGCAGTGTAGTATTTCGGGGCCATGTCATATCGAGCAGCGGAATATCTGTGGATCCCAGGAAGATCGAAGCTGTGATGGAGTGGGCTGCCCCCACTTCTGTGCCTGAGATTCGGAGCTTCCTTGGTTTGGCCGGATATTATCGACGCTTCGTCGAGGGCTTTTCGAAGATTGCCAAGCCGTTGACACAGTTGACCAAGAAGGGAGTACCTTTCTTTTGGTCAGAAGCTTGTGAGGAGAGCTTCCAGGAGTTGAAGCACCGTTTGACGACGGCGCCAGTGTTAGTGATCCCTACGGAGAACTCCAGATTTGTTTTGTATACCGATGCGTCACTCCAGGGCCTTGGGTGTGTACTGATGCAGGATAGACATGTGGTAGCTTATGCATCGAGGCAGTTGAAGCCGCATGAGACGAGATACCCAGTCCATGACTTGGAACTGGCGGCTATCATCTTCGCCCTGAAGATTTGGAGGCATTATTTGTATGGTACGTCGTTTACCATTTACACGGATCACAAGAGCCTCAAGTTTTTAGTCACTCAGGCGGAGCTGAACATGAGGCAGAGGAGGTGGATGGACTTACTCAAAGACTATGATTGTGAGATTGAGTACCATCCCGGGAAGGCTAATTTGACAGCAGATGCTTTGAGCCGGAAAGTAAAGAGTTCTGCTGAGGACGTCATCCATTTGTCAGCCATGATGACCTCCTATTGCCATCTGGGCTATGATTTTGACATTGATGCATCACCTGTGTATGTATCGACCTTGCTAGCTGAGCCAGATATCTATGAGAACATCAGGAGAGCTCAGAGGTCAGATGATGAGGTTCAGAGGTGGTTATCTTTAGTACATCTTGGTCAGCCAACAAAATTCAGAGTGGCCGATGACGGATCTTTGAGATTGGGTGACCGTTGGGTGGTTCCGGGTACGCCGGAGTTGCGTAAAGGGATCTTGGAGCGAGCTCATAGTAGCAGACTTAGCATCCACCCAGGCGGGAAGAAGATGTATAAAGATCTACGTGGTCAGTTTTGGTGGAAAAGGATGAAATCTGATGTCGTTGCTTTTGTAAAGAGGTGCTTGATCTGCCAGCAGGTTAAGGCAGAGAGGCAGAGACTTGGCGGCGAGTTGAAAAGCTTGGAGATACCGAAGTGGAAGTGGGAACACATTTCCATGGACTTCGTGACTCACCTGCCGAGGAGTGCTTCAGGCTTTGATGCTATTTGGGTGATCGTGGATCGATTGACTAAGGTAGCTCATTTCATCCCCTATAGCATGACTTTCACCTTTTTGAGGATGGCGCAGTTGTATATTCGAGATGTGGTGAGATTGCATGGGATCCCCATTTCCATAGTGTCGGATCGAGATCCGCGATTTATATCTCATTTTTGGGAAGGCCTTCAGTCAGCCTTGGGAACTGAGGTCAGATTGAGCACTGCTTATCATCCTCAGACGGATGGCCAGACCGAGCGTACTATCCAGACGCTCAAGGACATGTTGAGAGCTTGCGTTTTGGAGTTCGATGTTTCTTGGCAAGATTCAGTGCCTTTGGTAGAGTTCTCTTATAATAATAGCTACCAGGCGAGTATTCAGATGGCTCCTTTTGAAGCTCTTTATGGCAGACGGTGTAGATCACCCTTGTGTTGGGATGATTTGGACCGCAAATCGGTCGGAGGACCGGAGTTGATTCGGGAGATGGAAGAGAAGATAAAGATGATAAGGCAGAAAATGAAAGCAGCCCAAGACAGACAGGCAGCTTGTGCGAACAAACGGCGGAGACCGTTGGAATTTCAGTTGGGAGATAAGGTCTTTTTGAAGATCTCGCCTTTCAGGGGCGTTGTGCGATTTGGGATGCGCGGGAAACTGTCTCCGAAGTATGTTGGACCGTACGAGATTTTGCAGCGCATCGGCACCTTAGCTTACCGACTAGCTCTGCCGCCTTCTTTATCTGGTATACATGATGTGTTTCATGTGTCTATGCTGCGGAAGTATGAGCCGGATCCGTCGCATGTTTTACAGCCTTCCGAAGTTCAGTTAGAGTCCGATGTGTCTTATGTGGAACGGCCTGTCAGAATTCTGGATCGAGCAGACCGTAGACTTCGGAACAAAGTGATACCTATGATCAAGGTTCAGTGGGATCGCAGGGGTGTCGAGGAGGCTACGTGGGAGACGGAGCGGCATATGGTGCAGCACTACCCGGAACTATTCTCTGGTATGTGATTATGTTTAGTTTCTATTTGGGGTAAGTGCATGTGATTTCGAGGACGAAATCTTATAAGTAGGGGAGTATTGTGATATCCCCAAAATGATTAATTGCAATTTAGGCATTAATTGTGTTTATATGATTAATTATGATGGTAATTAATCGATTATGTGCTGGTTTTATTTAATGTGTGGAAATGCATGGTCACATAGAAAGGATGACCCGGGAGTGCATTTCAGGGTGCATGTTGTGCATGTTGGGGAAAAATTTGTTATTAGCATGATTTATTTGCCTTGGTTAGCAATTAGTTGGAAATCATGAGGTTAATTGATATTTGTTGCATTTTGGATTAATGCTTTTAAAAATATCATGTTGGGGTGTTTTATACACCATGGGATTGTAGAATGCATTTTAATTAATTAACCCACTTTATTACCCCAAACCCCCCACCATACATTTCACTATCACTTTTCAACTTTCCCAAAATTACACCACCCAAACCCTCATTTCCCTCATTTTCGAGTTGGTGCTTAAGGGTGGAGAGAAACCCTTCCAAAAATCTTGTTTTGTGGAGTTTATTGGGAGACTTGAGATCCCCAAGAGGTATGGATACCTCATTATTGGTTTTGAAGTATTTTATTTGAGTTTGAAATGGTTTGAAGGGTTTTGAAATGGGTTTGTGTGAGTTGGTGTTATTTTTGGGTGAGTGTTAGATTTATGGTTGTATGATGTTGTTTATGGAAGATTTGTAGTGATTTGGTATGGTTGGTGTTTGATTATATGAGTTTGTTTGGGTTGGGGAAGGAGATGGGTGAATAGTGCCCAAAAATCGGATGTGCAGAGCTCGGCGATCGATCGGCGTCACCAGCGATCGATCGCGAGTTGCAGGACTGGAGGCAGTGGCCTTCAGCGATCGATCGCGAGTTTGGCGCGATCGATCGGCGAGGTCGCGATCGATCGGTGCAAACTCAGCGATCGATCGCGGATTGAATTTTTTTGTTGGGCGAGGCAGTGAGGTCTCGCGATCGATCGGGGCTATATGGCGATCGATCGCGAGACACCAAAATTGATGTTTTTGGATATTATTGTAGGATTTTTTGTATTGGACTATTATTGGGTTCTAATATTGATTTGTGTGAATGTGTAGAACCATCCCAGGTGGCAACACAGCCAAGGAACTGAAGTCCTACCATAACCTACTTTTGGAAAGGTACGTAGAGGACGTACGGGCACCCAATGGTACATGTATCTAATATACTCATTGTTTATGCATTGTGGATGCGAGTATATATGTGATTATGCATTGTGGATGCAAATACATGTTGAATTATGCATGATGATTGTAGATGCATATGATTATTGGTGCACATCCCATGAGTCGTGGTCATCCCTTGATGATTTTAATGCTTGCCGCTATTTGTTTTGGTTCCGCTAAATGTGAAGCGAGGGGTGGGAGCGCCGCATGTCACATTTGAGCGTGGTTGTTATATAGGGCGAGGAAAGGATATTTGCCGCTCAATGTGAGGCGAGGGGTGGGAGTACCGCTTGTCCATTGAAGCGAGGTTATTCTATGCCGCCTATATGTAAATAAGCGAGGGGCATTAAAATACATTGTGATGGACAGACTAAGGAATGGTGACCGGTATTTGATATTGATGAGATGGTATTGTGTCATGACATGTCTAGACCATTAAAAATAATCTATTGATTATACTCATGAGTTATGGTACAGGGACAACCAAACTGGAAGCGTTTTGAAATGCATAGGAAAAACAGGAAGTGTTTTAATTGTGTTTTATGCATTTACGCTTTATATTCATATTGTGTTGAATATGGATGATATTATTGCTCATGTTTGGGGGTTGTCCTTGTAGGTACACTTTTGGCATGATAGAAGGGCTAAGCGGGTTGAGGTGGTGAGCTTGTGGAGAATTCTTTTGACCCAGGCAGGACAGGATTATTTTTGTATAGTGTCTACTCTAGGAGTAGTGTAAAACTATAGTTGATAACATTCTTTTGATGGGGAATGTAATTAATCCATTGATAGTCCTCATTTTGGCATGTAATTATTAAAGCTCATAGACTCAACACGATTAATTCACTCTGATCATTTATATTAGCTCTATTTATGCCTTTGATCCGCACTTAAGAATTAGGGTCCCTACATTTTCACAGTGTGAACATTTTTTGATAAATTTCGATTTTGTTCGAGTATGTCTTTGTAAGCCAGTTGAATTTGTTGAATTTTAACACTTATTTTTGTGTACATCATTGTCTCTGTTTGAAGAAGGTTTTGTAAAATTTTCACAAATTACGTAAGTTTTTTTTATTTTTGGATAAATTTAATTTTTTTGCTAATATTCGTGTATAGATCTCGAGAACTTTATTTTCTTGGTGGGAATAAGTTTTGGAGCAATTTTCACTGATACGGATGTTTTTTCATCTGTTGAAAAATTTCAATTTTATGCGAATATTCGAATATATTTCATCCTAAACCACTTCAATTTGGGGAATCTTAGCATCAAGTCATTAGTACATCATTTTATTCGTTGGAAGAAAATTTTGAGAAATTTTCACAAATTTCATAAATTTTTGAGTTTGTGATAATTTTTGATTTTGTGCGAATATTCGAGTATAGATTTTGAGTACCTCATTTTCTAGGTTGAATGAGGTTTTCTAGTTATTTTCACAATTATGAACATTTTTTGATTTTTTGATAAATTTCGATTTTGTGCGAGTGTCTTTGTAAACCAATTGAATTTGTTGAATTTTAACACTTATTCTTCTGTACATCATTTTCTCCGTTTGAAGAATATTTTGAGAAATTTTCACAAATTTCTTAAGTTTTTTTGATTTTTGGATAAATTTCAATTTTGTGCGAATATTCGAGTGTAGATCTCGAGAACTTCATTTTCTTGGTTGAAAGAAGTTTTGGAGCAATTTTTACAGTTACGGACGTTTTTTTTATCTGTTGTTAAATTTTAATTTTACGAGCATATTCGAATATATTTCATCTTAAACCAACAATTTGGGAAATTTTAGCATCAAGTCATGAGTACATCATTTTCTTGGTTGGAAGAATATTTTGAGAAATTTTCACAAATTACATAAGTTTTTTGAATTTTTGATAATTTTTTATTTTGTGCGAATATTCGAGTATAGGTCTTGAGTACATCATTTTCTTGGTTGAAAGATGTTTTTGAGCTATTTTCACAGTTATGAACATTTTTTGATTTTTTGATAAATTTCGATTTTGTGCGAGTATGACTTTGTAAACCAATTGAATTTGTTGAATTTTAACACTTATTCTTGTTTACATCATTTTCTCTGTTTGAAGAATGTTAGACAAATTTTCACAAATTACGTATGTTTTTAGATTTTTGGATAAATTTAATTTTTTTGCGAAAATTTGAGTAAAGATCTCGAGAACTTCATTTTCTTGGTTGGAAGAAGTTTTGGAGCAATTTTCACGGTTACAGACTTTTTTTATCTCTTGATAAATTTCAATTTTATGGGAATATTCGAATATATTTCATCCTAAACCTGTTTTGTGGAATTTTAGCATCAAGTCATGAGTACATCATTTTCTTGGTTGGAATAATATTTTGAGAAATTTTCACAAATTACATAAGTTTTTTGAGGTTTTGATAATTTTTGATTTTATGCGAATATTCGACTATATTTCATTCTAAACCAATACAATTTGGGGAATTTTAGCATCAAGTTGTGCGTACATAATTTTCTTGGTTGGAAAAATTTTGAGAAATTATCACAAATTACATAAGTTTTTTGAGTTTTTGATAATTTTTTATTCTTGCGAATATTAGAGTATAGGTCTTGAGTACATCATTTTCTTGGTTGAAAGAGGTTTTTGAGCTATTTTCACAGTTATGAACTATTTTTGATGTTTTGATAAATTCCGATTTTGTGCGAGTATGTTTTCGTAAACCAATTGAATTTGTTGAATTGTAACACTTATTCTTGTGTACATCATTTTATCTGTTTGAATAAGGTTTTGAGAAATTTTCACAAATTACGTAAGTTTTTTTTTTATTTTTGGACACATTTCAATTTTGTGCGAATATTCGAGTGTAGATCTCGAGAACTTCATTTTCTTGGTTAGAAGAAGTTTTGGAGCAATTTTCACATTTACGGACGTTTTTTTATCTGTTGATAAATTTTAATTTTATGCGAATATTCGAATATATTTCGTCTTAAACCAATTCAATTTGGGGAATTTTAGCATCAAGTCATGAGTACATCATTTTCTTGGTTGGAAGAATATTTTGAGAAATTTTCACAAATTACATAAGTTTTTTGAGGTTTTGATAATTTTTGATTTTATGCGAATATTCGAGTGGTAGGTCTTGAGTATATCTTTTCTTGGTTGAAATAAGTTTTTGAGCTATTTCACAGTTGTGAACATTTTTTGATTTTTTAATAAATTTCGATTTTGTGAGAGTATGTCTTTGTAAACCAATTGAATTTATTGAATTGTAACACTTATTCTTGTGTACATCATTTTCTCTGTTTGAAAAATGTTAGACAAATTTTCACAAATTACGTGACTTTTTTATTTTTGGATAAGTTTACATTTTCTAAGAATATTCGAGTATATATCTCGAGAACTTCATTTTCTTGGTTGGAAGAAGTTTTGGAGAAATTTTCACATTTACGGACATTTTTTTATGTGTTGATAAATTTCAATTTTATGCGAATATTCGTATATATTTCATCCTAAACCAATTCAATTTGGGGAATTTTAGCATCAAGTCATGAGTACATCATTTTCTTGGTTAGAAGAATATTTTGAGAAATTTTCATAAATTACATAAGTTTTTTGAGTTTTTGATAATTTATGATTTATTACGAATATTCTAGTATAGGTCTTGAGTACATCATTTTCATGGTTGAAAGAAGTTTTTGAACCATTTTCACTATTATGAACATTTTTTGATTTTTTTATAAATTTCGATTTTGTGCGAGTGTATGTCTTTGTAAACCAATTGAATTTGTTGAATTTTAACATTTATTCAGGTGTACATCATTTTCTCTGTTTGAAGAAGGTTTTGAGAATTTTTCACAAATTACATAAGTTTTTTGATTTTTGGATAAATTTAAATTTTGTGTGAATATTCGAGTATATAGATCTCGAGAACTTCATTTTCTTGTATGGAAGAAGTTTTGGAGCAATTTTCAAAGTTACGGACGTTTTTTTATATGTTGATAAATTTCAATTTTACGCGAATATTCGAATGTGTTTCATCCTAAACCAACAATTTGGGGAATTACCAACAATTTGGAGAATTTTATAATCAAGTAATGAGTACATCATTTTCTCTGTTGGAAGAATATTTATAAGAAATTTTCACAAATTACATAAGTTTTCTGAGTTTTTGATAATTTTTGATTTTGTACGAATATTCTAGTATAGGTCTTGAGTACATCATTTTCTTGGATGAAAGAAGTTTTTTAGCTATTTTTACAGTTATGAACATTTTTTTAATTTTTTGATAAATTTCAATCTTGTGCGAGTATGTCTTTGTAAACCAATTTAATTTGTTGAATTTTAACACTTATTCTTACGTACATCATTTTCCTTGTTTGAAGAAGGTTTTGAGAAATTTTCACAAATGAAGTTTTTTGATTTTTGGAAAATTTCAATTTTGTGCGAATATTCGATTATGGATCTCGAGAACTTCATTTTCTTGGTTGTAAGAAGTTTTGGAGCAATTTTCAAAGTAACGGACGGTTTTTTATCTGTTGATAAATTTCAATTTTAAGCCAATATTCGAATATATTTCATCCTAAACAAAATCAATTTGGGGACTTTTAGCATCAAGTCATGAGTACATCATTTTCTTGGTTGGAAGAATATTTTGAGAAATTTTCACAAATTACATATGTTTATTGAGTTTTTGATAATTTTTGATTTTGTGCGAATATTCGAGTATAGGTCTTGAGTACATCATTTTCTAGGTTGAAAGAAGTTTTTGATCTATTTTCACAGTGTGAACATTTTTTGATAAATTTCGATTTTGTGCGAGTATGTCTTTGTAAACAAATTGAATTTGTTGAAATTTAACACTTATTTTTGTGTACATCATTATCTCTTTTTGAAGAAGGTTTTGAGAAATTTTCACAAATTACGTAAGTTTTTTTATTTTGGATAAATTTTTTGCTAATATTCGAGTATAGATCTCGAGAACTTCATTTTCTTGGTTGGAAGTAGTTTTGGAGCAATTTTCACTGATACAGACGTTTTTTCATCTGTTGATAAATTTTTTATTTTATGCGAATATTCGAATATTTTTCATCCTAAACCAATTCAATTTGGGGAATTTAGCATCTAGTCATGAGTACATCATTTTCTTCGTTGGAAGAATATTTTTGAGAAATTTTCAGAAATTGCATAAGGTTTTTGGGATTTTGATAATTTTTTATTTTGTGCGAATATTCTAATATAGGTCTTGAGTACATCATTTTCTTGGTTGAAAGAATTTTTTGAGCGATGTTGACTGTTATGAACATTTTTTGATTTTTTTGATAAATTTCGATTTTGTGTGAGTATGTCTTTGTAAACAAATTGAATTTGTTGAATTTTAACACTTATTCATGTGTACATCATTTCTCTGTTTGAAGAAGGTTTTAAGAAATTTTCACAAATTATGTAAGTTTTTTTTATTTTTGGATAAATTTCAATTTTTTGCTAATATTCGAGTATAGATCTCGAGAACTTCATTTTCTTAGTTGGAAGAAGTTTTGAAGAAATTTTCACAGATACAGACGTTTTTTCATCTTTTGATAAATTTCAATTTTGTGCGAATATTCAAGTTTAGATCTCGAGAACTTCATTTTCATGGTTGGAAGAAGTTTTGGAGCAATTTTCACAGTTACGGATGTTTTTTATCTCTTGATAAATTTCAATTTTATGCGAATATTCGAATATATTTCATCTTAAACCAACAATTTGGGGAATTTTAGCATCAAGTCATGAGTACATCATTTTCTTGGTTGGAAGAGTATTTTGAGAAATTTTCACAAATTACATAAGTTTTTTGAGTTTTTGATAATTTTTTATTTTGTGCCAATATTCGAGTATAGGTCTTGAGTATATCATTGCTTGAAAGAAGTTTTTGAGCTATTTTCACAGTAATGAAATTTTTTTGATTTTTTGATAAATTTCGATTTTGTGCGAGTATGTCTTTGTAAACCAATTGAATTTGTTAAATTTAACACTTATTGTTGTGTACATCATTTTCTCTCTTTGAAGAAGGTTTTGAGAAAGTTTCACAAATTACGTAAGTTTTTTTATTTTTGGAATATTTCAATTTTGTGCGAATATCCGAGTATAGATCTCGAGAACCTCATTTTCTTGTATGGAAGATGTTTTGGAGTAATTTTCACAGTTACTGATGTTTTTTATATGTTGATAAATTACAATTTTATACGAATATTCGAATATATTTCATCCTAAAACAACTATTTGAGGAATTTTAGCATCAAGTCATGAGTACATCATTTTTTTGGTTGGAAGGATATGTTGAGAAATTTTCACAAATTACATAAGTTTTTTGAGTTTATGATAATTTTTGATTTTGTGCGAATATTCGAGTATAGTTCTTGAGTACATCATTTTCTTGGTTGAAAGAAGTTTTTGAGCTATTTTCACAATTGTGAACATTTTTTGATTTTTTGATAAATTTCGATTTTGTTCGAGTATGTCTTTTGTAAGCCAATTGAATTTGTTGAATTTTAACACTTATTCTTGTGTACAACATTTTCTCTGTTTGAAGAAGGTTAGACAAATTTTCACAAATTACGTAAGTTTTTTGATTATTGGATAAGTTTCAATTTTCTGCGAATATTCGAGTATAGATCTCGAGAACTTCATTTTCTTGGAGAAGTTTTAGAGCAATTTTCACAGTTCCAGACGTTTTTTATCTGTTGATAAATTTCGATTTTAAGCGAATATTCGAATATATTTCATCCTAAACCAATTCAATTTGGGGAATTTTGGCAACAAGTCATGAGTACATTATTTTCATGGTTGGAAGAATATCTTGAGAAATTTTCACAAATTACATAAGTTTTTTGAGTTTATTATAATTTTTTATTTTGTGCGAATATTCTCGTATAGGTCTTGAGTACTTCATTTTCTTGGTTGAAAGAAGGTTTTGATCGATTTTCACAGTTATGAACATTTTTTGATTTTTTGATAAATTTCGATTTTGTGCGAGTATGTCTTTGTAAACCAATTGAATTTGTTGAATTTTAACACTTATTCTTGTGTACATCATTTTCTTTGTTTGAAGAAGGTTTTGAGAAATTTTCAAAATTTACATAAGTTTTTTTTTATTTTTGGATAAATTTAAATTTTGTGCGAATAATCAAGTGTAGATCTCGAGAACTTCATTTTATTGGTTGGAAGAAGTTTGGAGCAATTTTCACAGTTACAGACATTTTTTTATCTGTTGATAAATTTCAATTTTATTCGAATATCGAATATATTTCATCTTAAACCAACAATTTGGGGAATTTTAGCATCAAGTCATGAGTACATCATTTTCTTGGTTGGAAGAATATTTTGAGAAATTATCACAAATTACATAAGCTTTTTGAATTTTTGATAATTTTTTATTTTGTGCGAATATTCGAATATAGGTCTTGAGTACATCATTTTCTTGGTTGAAAGATGATTTTGAGATATTTTCACAGTTATGAACATTTTTTTATTTTTTGATAAATTTCGATTTTGTGGCATTATGTCTTTGTAAACCAATTGAATTTGTTGAATTTTAACACTTATTCTTGTGTACATCATTTTCTCTGTTTGAAGAAGGTTAGACAAATTTTCACATATTACGTATGTTTTAGATTTTGGGATAAATTTAAATTTTGTGCGAATATTCGATTAAAGATCTCGAAAACTTCATTTTCTTGGTTGGAAGAAGTTTTGGAGCAATTTCCACAGTTACAGACTTTTTTTATCTGTTGATAAATTTCAGTTTTATGCGAATATTCGAATATATTTCATCCCAAACAAATTCAATTTGGTGAATTTTAGCATAAAGTCGTGAGTACATCATTTTCTTGGTTGGAAGAATATTTTGAGAAATTTTCACAAATTACATAAGTTTTTTGAGGTTTTGATAATTTTTGATTTTGTGCGAATATTCGAGTGGTAGGTCTTGAGTACATCATTTTCTTCGTTGAAAGAAGTTTTTGAGCTATTTTCACAGTTGCGAACATTTTTTGATTTTTTGATAAATTTCGATTTTGTGCGAGTATGTCTTTGTAGACCAATTGAATTTGTTGAATTTTAACACTTATTCTTGTGTACATCTTTCTCTGTTTGAAGAAGGTTTTGAGAAATTTTCACAAGTTACGATTTCTTGATAAATTTCAATTTTTTGCTAATATTCGAGTATAGATCTCGAGAACTTCATTTTCTTAGTTGGAAGAAGTTTTGAAGAAATTTTCACAGATACAAACGTTTTTTCATCTATTGATAAATTTCAATTTTGTGCGAATATTCAAGTTTAGATCTCGAGAACTTCATTTTCTTGGTTGGAAGAAGTTTTGGAGTAATTTTCACAGTTACGGATGTTTTTTTATCTCTTGATAAATTTTAATTTTATGCGAATATTCGAATATATTTCATCTTAAACCAACAATTTGGGGAATTTTAGCATCAAGTCATGAGTACATCATTTTCTTGGTTGGAAGAGTATTTTGAGAAATTTTCAAAAATTACATAATTTTTTTGAGTTTTTGATAATTTTTTATTTTGTGCCAATATTTGAGTATAGGTCTTGAGTACATCATTTTCTTGCTTGAAAGAAGTTTTTGAGCTATTTTCACAGTTATGAACATTTTTTGATTTTTTGATAAATTTCGATTTTGTGCGAGTATGTCTTTGTAAACCAATTGAATTTGTTGAATTTAACACTTATTCTTGTGTACATCATTTTCTTTCTTTGAAGAAGGTTTTGAGAAAGTTTCACAAATTACGTAATTTTTTTTATTTTTGGAAAAATTTCAATTTTGTGCGAATATCCGAGTATAGATCTCGAGAACTTCATTTTATTGTATGGAAGATGTTTTGGAGTAATTTTCACAGTTACTGATGTTTTTTTATATGTTGATAAATTACAATTTTATGCGAATATTCGAATATATTTCATCCTAAACCAACTATTTGAGGAATTTTAGCATCAAGTCATGAGTACATCATTTTCTTGGTTGGAAGAATATGTTGAGAAATTTTCACAAATTACATATGTTTTTTGAGTTTTTGATAATTTTTTATTTTGTGCGAATAATCGAGTATAGTTCTTGAGTACATCATTTTCTTGGTTGAAAGAAGTTTTTGAGCTATTTTCACAGTTGTGAACATTTTTTTGATTTTTTGATAAATTTCGATTTTGTGCGAGTATGTCTTTGTAAGCCAATTAAATTTGTTTAATTTTAACACTTATTTTTGTGTACAACATTTTCTCTGTTTGAAGAAGGTTAGATAAATTTTCACAAATTACGTAAGTTTTTTGATTGTTGGATAAGTTTCAATTTTCTGCGAATATTCGAGTATAGATCTCGAGAACTTCATTTTCTTGGAGAAGTTTTGGAGCAATTTTCACAGTTACGGACGTTGTTTTATCTTTTGATAAATTTCATTTTTTTACGAATATTCGAATATATTTCATCCTAAACAAATTCAATTTGGGGAATTTTAGCATCAAGTCATGAGTACATCATTTTCTTGGTTGGAAGAATATTTTGAAAATTTTTCACAAATTAAATAAGTTTTTTGAGTTTTTGATAATTTTTGATTTTGTGCGAATATTCTAGTATAGGTCTTGAGTACATCATTTTCTTGGTTGAAAGAAGTTTTGGGCGATTTTCGCAGTTATGAACATTTTTTGATCTTTTGATAATTTTCGATTTTTTGCGAGTATACGTCTTTGTAAAAACCAATTAAATTTGTTGAATTTTTAACACTTATTCTTGTGTACATCATTTTCTCTGTTTGAAGAAGGTTAGACAAATTTTCAGAAATTACGTATGTTTTTTGATTTTGGGATAGATTTCAATTTTGTGCGAATATTCGAGTATTGATCTCGAGAATTCATTTTCTTGTATGGAAGAATTTTTGGAGCAATTTTCACAGTTACGGACGTGCTTTATACGTTGATAAATTACAATTTTATGCGAATATTCGAATATATTTCATCTTGAGCAATTTTCACAGTTACGGACGTGTTTTTTACAAACTACATAAGTTTTTTGAGTTTTTGATAATTATTGCTTTTGTGCAAATATTAGAGTATATGTCTTGAGTACATCATTTTCTTGGTTGAAAGATGTTTTTGAGCTATTTTCACAGTAGTGAACATTTTTTTATTTTTTGATAAATTTCGATTTTGTGTGAGAATGTCTTTGTAAACCAATTGAATTTGTTGAATTTTAACACTTATTCTTGTGTACATCATTTTCTCTGTTTGAAGAATGGCCAAAGTTTCACAAATTACGTAAGTTTTTTGATATTTGGATATGTTTCAATTTTCTGCGAAGATTCGAGTATAGATCTCGAGAACTTCATTTTCTTGGTTGGAAGAAGTTTTGGAGCAATTTTCACAGTTACAGACGTTTTTTCATATGTTGATAAATTTCAATTTTATGCAAATATTCGAATATATTTCATCCTAAACCAATTCAATTTGGGGAATTTTAGCATCAAGTCATGAGTACGTCATTTCCTTTGTTGGAAGAATATTTTGAGAAATTTTCACAAATTACATAAGTTTTTTGAGTTTTTGATAATTTTTGATTTTGTACGCATATTCGTTTATAGGTCTTGAGTACATCATTTTCTTGGTTGAAAGAAGTTTTTGAGCTATTTTCATAGTTGTGAACATTTTTTGATTTTTTGATAAATTTCGATTTTGTGTGAGTATGTCTTTGTAAACCAATCGAATTTGTTGAATTTTAACACTTATTTTTGTGTATATCATTATCTCTGTTTGAAGAAGGTTTTGAGAAATTTTCACAAATTACGTAAGTATTTTGATTTTTGGATAAATTTCATTTTTTTGCAAATATCCGAGTATAGATCTCGAGAACTTCATTTTCTTAGTTGAAGAAGTTTTGAAGCAAATTTCACAGATACGGACGTTTTTTAATCTATTGATAAATTTCATATTTATGCGAATATTCGAATATATTTCATCATAAACCAATTCAATTTGGGGAATTTTAGCATCAAGTCATGAGCACATCATTTTCTTGGTTGGAAGAATATTCTGAGAAATTTTCACAAATTATGAAAGGTTTTTTATTTTTTGATTGCAAATATTCGAGTATAGGTCATGAGTATATCATTTTCTTGGTTGAAAGAAGTTTTTGAGCTATTTTCACTGTTATGAAATTTTTTTCGCTTTTTCGTTAAATTCCGATTTTGTGCGAGTATGTCTTTGTAAACCGATTGAATTTGTTGAGTTTTAACACTTTTTCTTGTGTACATCATTTTCTCTGTTTGAAGAAGGTTTTGAGAAATTTTCACAAATTACGAATTTTTTTTGATTTTTGGATAAATTTCAATTTTGTTCGAATATTCGAGTATAGATCTCGAGAACTTCATTTTCTTAGTTGGAAGAAGTTTTGGAGCAATTTTCACTGTTACGGACGTTTTTTTATCTGTTGGGAAATTTCAATTTTATGCGAATATTCGAATATTTTTCATCCTAAATCAATTAAATTTGGGGAATTTTAGCATCAAGTCATGAGTACATCATTTTCTTCATTGGAAGAATATTTTGAGAAATTTTCACAAATTACATAAGTTTTTTGAGTTTTTGGTAATTTTTGATTTTGTGCGAATATTCTAGCATAGGTCTTAAGTACATCATTTACTTGGATGAAAGAAGTTATTGAGCGATTTTCACTGTTGTGAACATTTTTTATTTTTTGATAATTTCGATTTTGTGCGAGTATGTCTTTGTAAACCAATTGAATTTGTTGAATTTTAACACTTATTCTTTTGTACATCATTATCTCTGTTTGAAGAAAGTTTTGAGAAATTTTCACAAATTACGTAAGTTTTTTGATTTTCGGATAAATTTCAAATTTTTGCAAATATTCGAGTATAGATCTCGAGAACTTCATTTTCTTAGTTGGAAGAAGTTTTGAAACAATTTTCACAGATACAAACGTTTTTTCATCTATTGATAACTTTCAATTTTATGCGAATATTCAAATATATTTCATCCTAAACCACTTTAATTTGGGGAGTTTTAGCATCAATTAATGAGTACATCATTTTCTTGGTTGGAAAAATATTTTAAGAAATTTTCACAAATTACGTAAATTTTGATTTTTTGATTGCGAATATTCGAGTATAGGTCATGAGTACATCATTTTCTTGGTTGTAAGAATATTTTGAGAAATTTTCAAAAATTATGAATGTTTTTTGATTTTTTGATTGCAAATATTCGAGTATAGGTCATGAGTATATCATTTTCTTGGTTGAAAGAAGTTTTTGAGCTATTTTCACTGTTATGAACATTTTTTGCTTTTTCGATAAATTCCGATTTTGTGCGAATATGTCTTTGTAAACCAATTGAATTTGTTGAATTTTAAAACTTATTCTTGTGTACATCATTTTCTCTGTTTGAAAAAGGTTTTGAGCAATTTTCACAAATTACGAAAGTTTTTTTATTTTTGGATAAATTTCAATTTTGTGTGATAATTTGAGTATAGATCTCGAGAACTTCATTTTCTTAGTTGGAAGAAGTTTTGGAGCAATTTTCACAGTTACGGACGTTTTTTTATCTTTTGATAAATTTCAATTTTATGCGAATATTCAAATATATTTCATACTAAACAAATTCAATTTGTGGAATTTTAGCATCAAGTCATGAGTACATCATTTTCTTGGTTGGAAGAATATTTTGAGAAATTTTCACTAAATTACGAAAGTTTTTTGATTATTTGATTGCAAATATTCGAGTATAGGTCATGAGTATATCATTTTCTTGGTTGAAAGAAGTTTTTGAGCTATTTTCACTGTTATGAACATTTTTTGCTTTTTCGATAAATTCCAATTTTATGCGAGTATGTCTTTGTAAACCAATTGAATTTGTTGAATTTTAACACTTATTCTTATGTACATCATTTTCTCTGTTTGAAGAATGTTTTGAGAAATTTTCACAAATTACCAAAGTTTTTTGATTTTTGGATAAATTCAATTTTGTGCGAATATTCGAGTATAGATCTCGAGAACTTCATTTTCTTAGTTGGAAGAAGTTTTGGAGCAATTTTCACAGTTACGGACGTTTTTTTATCTTTTGATAAATTTCAATTTTATGCGAATATTCGAATATATTTCAACCTAAAAAAATTCAATTTGGGGAATTTTAGCATCAAGTCATGAGTACATCATTTTCTTGGTTGGAAGAATATTTTGAGAAATTTTCACAAAATTACGAAAGTTTTTTGATTTTTTGCTTGCACATATTCGAGTATAGGTCATGAGTATATCATTTTCTTGGTTGGAAGAAGGTTTTGAGATATTTTCATTGTTATGAACATTTTTTTGCATTTTCGATAAATTCCGATTTTATGCGAGTATGTCTTTGTAAACCAATTGAATTTGTTGAATTTTAACACTTATTCTTGTGTACATCATTTTCTCTGTTTGAAGAAGGTTTTGAGAAATTTTCACAAATTAAGAATGTTTTTTGATTTTTGGATAAATTTCAATTTTGTGCGAATATTCGAGTATAGATCTCGAGAACTTCATTTTCTTAGTTGGAAAAAGTTTTGGAGCAATTTTTACAGTTACGGACGTTTTTTTATCTTTTGATAAATTTCAATTTTATGCGAATATTCTAATATATTTCATCCTATAAAAATTCAATTTGGGGAATTTTAGCATCAAGTCATGAGTATATCATTTTCTTGGTTGGAAGAGTATTTTGAGAAATTTTCACAAAATTACGAAAGTTTATTGATTTTTTGATTGCAAATATTCGAGTATAGGTCATGAGTATATCATTTTCTTGGTTGAAAGAAGTTTTTGAGCTATTTTCACTTTATGAACATTTTTTTCTTTTTCGATAAATTCCGATTTTGTGCGAGTATGTCTTTGTAAACCAATTGAATTTGTTGAATTTTAACACTTATTCTTGTGTACATCATTTTCTCTGTTTGAAGAAGGTTTTGAGAAATTTTCACAAATTACGAAAGTTTTTTGATTTTTGGATAAATTTAAATTTTGTGCGAATATTCGAGTATAGATCTCGAGAACTTCATTTTCTTAGTTGGAAGAAGTTTTGGAGCAATTTTCACAGTTACGGACGTTTTTTTATCTTGTGATAAATTTAAAGTTTATGCTAATATTCGAATATATTTCATCCTAAAAAAATTCAATTTGGGGAATTTTAGCATCAAGTCATGAGTACATCATTTTCTTGGTTGGAAGAAAATTTTGAGAAATTTTCACAAAATTACGAAAGTTTTTTGATTTTTTGCTTGCAAATATTCGAGTATAGGTCATGAGTAAATCATTTTCTTGGTTGGAAGAAGTTTTTGAGATATTTTCATTGTTATGAACATTTTTTTGCTTTTTCGATAAATTCCGATTTTGTGCGAGTATGTCTTTGTAAACCAAGTGAATTTTTTGAATTTGAACACTTATTCTTGTGTACATCATTTTCTCTGTTTGAAGAAGGTTTTGAGAAATTTTCACAAATTACGAAAGGTTTTTGATTTTTCGATAAATTTCAATTTTGTGCGAATATTCGAGTATAGATCTCGAGAACTTCATTTTCTTAGTTGGAAGAAGTTTTGGAGCAATTTTCACAGTTACGGACATATTTTTATCTTTTGATAAATTTCAATTTTATGCTAATATTAGAATATATTTCATCCTAAAAAAATTCAATTTGGGGAATTTTAGCATCAAGTCATGAGTACATCATTTTCTTGGTTGAAAGAATATTTTGAGATATTTTCACAAAATTACGAAAGTTTTTTGATTTTTTGCTTGCAAATATTCGAGTATAGGTCATGAGTATATCATTTTCTTGGTTGGAAGAAGTTTTTGAGATATTTTCATTGCTATGAACATTTTTTTGCTTTTTCGATAAATTCCGATTTTGTGCGAGTATGTCTTTGTAAACCAATTGAATTTGTTAAATTTTAACACTTATTCTTGTGTACATCATTTTCTCTGTTTGAAGAAGGTTTTGAGAAATTTTCACAAATTACGAAAGTTTTTTGATATTTGGATAAATTTCAATTTTGTGCGAATATTCGAGTATAGATCTCGAGAACTTCATTTTCTTAGTTGGAAGAAGTTTTGGAGCAATTTTCACAGTTACGGACGTTTTTTTATCTTTTGATAAATTTCAATTTTATGCTAATATTCGAATATATTTCATCCAAAAAAAATTCAATTTGGGGAATTTTAGCATCAAGTCATGAGTACATCATTTTCTTGGTTGGAAGAATATTTTGAGAAATTTTCACAAAATTACGAAAGTTTATTGATTTTTTGATTGCAAATATTCAAGTATAGGTCATGAGTATATCATTTTCTTGGTTGAAAGATGTTTTTGAGCTATTTTCACTTTATGAACATTTTTTGCTTTTTCGATAAATTCCGATTTTGTGCGAATATGTCTTTGTAAACCAATTGAATTTGTTGAATTTTAACACTTATTCTTGTGTACATCTTTTTCTTTGTTTGAAGAAGGTTTTGAGAACTTTTCACAAATTACGAAAGTTTTTTGATTTTTGGATAAATTTCAATTTTGTGCGAATATTCGAGTATAGATCTCGAGAACTTCATTTTCTTGTATGGAAGATGTTTTGGAGCAATTTTCACAGTTACTAACGTTTTTTTATATCTTGATAAATTAAAATTTTATGCGAATATTCGAATATATTTCATCCTAAACCAACAATTTGGGGAATTTTAGCATCAATTCATGAGTACATCATTTTCTTGGTTGGAAGAATATGTTTAGAAATTTTTACAAATTACATAAGTTTTTGAGTTATTGATAATTTTTGATTTTGTGCGAATATTCGAGTATGGGTCTTGAGTACATCATTTTCTTGGTGGAAAGAAGTTTTTGAGCTATTTTCACTGTTATGAACTTATTGATTTTTTGATTACGATTTTTTGCTAGTATGTCTTTGTAAAAACCAGTTGAATTTGTTGAATTTGTTGAATTTTAACACTTATTCTTGTGTACAACATTTTCTCTGTTTGAAGAAGGTTAGACAAATTTTCACAAATTATGTTTTTTTATTTGTGGATAAATTTCAGTTTTGTGCGAAATATTTGAGTATAGATCTCGAGAACTTCATTTCTTGGTTAGAAGAAGTTTTGGAGAAATTTTCACAGTTACAGACGTTTTTTTATCTATTGATAAATTTAAATTTTATACGAATATTCGAATATATTTCATCCTAAACCAATTCAATTTGGGGAATTTTAGCATCAAGTCATGAGTACATCATTTTCTTTGTTGGAAGAATATTTTGAGAAATTTTCACAAATTACATAAGTTTTTTGAGTTTTTGGTAATTTTTGATTTTGTGCGAATTTTCGATTATAGGTCTTGAGTACATTATTTTCTTGGTTGAAAGAAGTTTTTGAGATATTTTCACAGTTGTGAACATTTTTTGATTTTTTGATAAATTTCGATTTTGTGCGAGTATGTCTTTGTAAACCAATCAAATTTGTTGAATTTTAACACTTATTCTTGTGTACATCATTATCTCTGTTGAAGAAGGTTTTGAGAAATTTTCATAAATTACGTAAGTTTTTTGATTTTTGGAAAAATTTCATTTTTTGCAAATATTCGAGTATAATACCGAGAACTTCATTTTCTTAGTTGGAAGAAGTTTTGAAGCAATTTTCACAGATACGGATGTTTTTTAATCTATTGATAAATTTCAATTTTATGCGAATATTCGAATATATTCATCCTAAATTCAATTTGGGGAATTTTAGCATCAAGTCATGAGTACGTCATTTTCTTTGTTGGAAGAATATTTTGAGAAATTTTCACAAATTATGTACGTTTTTTGATTTTTTGATTGCGAATATTCGAGTATAGGTCATGAGTATATCATTTTCTTGGTTTTAAAGAAGTGTTTGAGCTATTTTCACTGTTATGAACATTTTTTGGTTTTTTGATAAATCCGATTTTTTGCGAGTATGTCTTTGTAAATCAATTGAATTTGTTGAATTTTAACACTTATTCTTGTGTACATCATTTTCTCTGTTTGAAGAAGGTTTTGAGAAATTTTCACAAATTACTTAAGTTTTTTGATTTTTGGATAAATTTCAATTTTGTGCGAATATTCGAGTATAGATCTCGAGAACTTCATTTCCTGGTTTGAAAAAGTTTTGGAGCAATTTCACAGATACATACGTTTTTTCATCTGTTGATAAATTTAAATTTTATGCGACTATCCTAAACCAATTCAATTTGGGGAATTTTAGCATCAAGTCATGATTACATTATTTTCTTGGTTGGGAGAATATTTTGAAATTTTTTAACAAATTACGTAAGGTTTTGAGTTTTTGATAATTTTTGATTTTGTACGAATATTCGAGTATAGGATTGAGTACATCATTTTCTTGGTTGAAAGAAGTTTTTGATCTATTTTCACAGTTTTGAACATTTTTTTGACAAATTTCAATTTTGTGCGAGGATGTCTTTGTAAATCAATTGAATTTGTTGAATTTTAACACTTATTCTTGTGTATATCATTATCTCTGTTTGAAGAAGGTTTTGAGAAATTTTTACAAATTACGTAAGTTTTTTGATTTTTTTATAAATTTCAATTTTTTGCTAATTCAACTTTAGATCTCGAGAACTTCATTTTCTTTGTTGAAAGAAGTTTTGGAGCAATTTTCACAGATACAGACGTTTTTTCATCTGTTGATAAATTTCAATTTTATGCGAATATTCGAATATATTTCATCCTAAACCAATTCAGTTTGGGGAATTTTAGCATCAAGTCATGAGTAAATCATTTCCATTGTTGGAAGAATATTTTGAGAAATTTTCACAAATTACATGAGTTTTTTGAGTTTTTGATAATTTTTTATTTTGTGCGAATATTCGTTTATAGGTCTTGAGTACATCATTTTCTTGGTTGAAAGAAGTTTTTGAGCTATTTTCATAGTTGTGAACATTTTTTGATTTTTTGATAAATTTCGATTTTGTGCGAGTAGGTCTTTGTAAACCAATCGAATTTTTTGAATTTGAACACTTATTCTTGTGTACATCATTTTCTCTGTTTGAAGAAGGTTTTGAGAAATTTTCACAAATTACGAAAGGTTTTTGATTTTTCGATAAATTTCAATTTTGTGCGAATATTCGAGTATAGATCTCGAGAACTTCATTTTCTTAGTTGGAAGAAGTTTTGGAGCAATTTTCACAGTTACGGACATATTTTTATCTTTTGATAAATTTCAATTTTATGCTAATATTAGAATATATTTCATCCTAAAAAAATTCAATTTGGGGAATTTTAGCATCAAGTCATGAGTACATCATTTTCTTGGTTGAAAGAATATTTTGAGATATTTTCACAAAATTACGAAAGTTTTTTGATTTTTTGCTTGCAAATATTCGAGTATAGGTCATGAGTATATCATTTTCTTGGTTGGAAGAAGTTTTTGAGATATTTTCATTGCTATGAACATTTTTTTGCTTTTTCGATAAATTCCGATTTTGTGCGAGTATGTCTTTGTAAACCAATTGAATTTGTTGAATTTTAACACTTATTCTTGTGTACATCTTTTTCTCTGTTTGAAGAAGGTTTTGAGAAATTTTCACAAATTACGAAAGTTTTTTGATATTTGGATAAATTTCAATTTTGTGCGAATATTCGAGTATAGATCTCGAGAACTTCATTTTCTTAGTTGGAAGAAGTTTTGGAGCAATTTTCACAGTTACGGACGTTTTTTTATCTTTTGATAAATTTCAATTTTATGCTAATATTCGAATATATTTCATCCTAAAAAAATTCAATTTGGGGAATTTTAGCATCAAGTCATGAGTACATCATTTTCTTGGTTGGAAGAATATTTTGAGAACTTTTCACAAAATTACGAAAGTTTATTGATTTTTTGATTGCAAATATTCAAGTATAGGTCATGAGTATATCATTTTCTTTCTTTGAAAGAAGTTTTTGAGCTATTTTCACTTTATGAACATTTTTTTTCTTTTTCGATAAATTCCGATTTTGTGCGAGTATGTCTTTGTAAACCAATTGAATTTGTTGAATTTTAACACTTTTTCTTGTGTACATCTTTTCTTTGTTTGAAGAAGGTTTTGAGAACTTTTCACAAATTACGAAAGTTTTTTGATTTTTGGATAAATTTCAATTTTGTGCGAATATTCGAGTATAGATCTCGAGAACTTCATTTTCTTGTATGGAAGATGTTTTGGAGCAATTTTCACAGTTACTGACGTTTTTTTATATCTTGATAAATTAAAATTTTATGCGAATATTCGAATATATTTCATCCTAAACCAACAATTTGGGGAATTTTAGCATCAATTCATGAGTACATCATTTTCTTGGTTGGAAGAATATGTTTAGAAATTTTTACAAATTACATAAGTTTTTGAGTTATTGATAATTTTTTATTTTGTGCGAATATTCGAGTATGGGTCTTGAGTACATCATTTTCTTGGTGGAAAGAAGTTTTTGAGCTATTTTCACTGTTATGAACTTTTATTGATTTTTTGATACGATTTTTTGCTAGTATGTCTTTGTAAAAACCAGTTGAATTTGTTGAATTTTAACACTTATTCTTGTGTACAACATTTTCTCTGTTTGAAGAAGGTTAGACAAATTTTCACAAATTACGTATGTTTTTTTATTTGTGGATAAATTTCAGTTTTGTGCGAAATATTTGAGTATAGATCTCGAGAACTTCATTTCTTGGTTAGAAGAAGTTTTGGAGAAATTTTCACAGTTACAGACGTTTTTTTATCTATTGATAAATTTAAATTTTATACGAATATTCGAATATATTTCATCCTAAACCAATTCAATTTGGGGAATTTTAGCATCAAGTCATGAGTACATCATTTTCTTTGTTGGAAGAATATTTTGAGAAATTTTCACAAATTACATAAGTTTTTTGAGTTTTTGATAATTTTTGATTTTGTGCGAATATTCGATTATAGGTCTTGAGTACATTATTTTCTTGGTTGAAAGAAGTTTTTGAGATATTTTCACAGTTGTGAACATTTTTTGATTTTTTGATAAATTTCGATTTTGTGCGAGTATGTCTTCGTAAACCAATCGAATTTGTTGAATTTTAACACTTATTCTTGTGTACATCATTATCTTTGTTGAAGAAGGTTTTGAGAAATTTTCAGAAATTACGTAAGTTTTTTGATTTTTGGAAAAATTTCAATTTTTTGCAAATATTCGAGTATAGATCTCGAGAACTTCATTTTCTTAGTTGGAAGAAGTTTTGAAGCAATTTTCACAGATACGGATGTTTTTTAATCTATTGATAAATTTCAATTTTATGCGAATATTCGAATATATTCATCCTAAACAAATTCAAGTTGGGGAATTTTAGCATCAAGTCATGAGTACGTCATTTTCTTTGTTGGAAGAATATTTTGAGAAATTTTCACAAATTATGTACGTTTTTTGATTTTTTGATTGCGAATATTCGAGTATAGGTCATGAGTATATCATTTTCTTGGTTTTAAAGAAGTGTTTGAGCTATTTTCACTGTTATGAACATTTTTTGGTTTTTTGATAAATCCGATTTTTTTCGAGTATGTCTTTGTAAATCAATTGAATTTGTTGAATTTTAACACTTATTCTTGTGTACATCATTTTCTCTGTTTGAAGAAGGTTTTGAGAAATTTTCACAAATTACTTAAGTTTTTTGATTTTTGGATAAATTTCAATTTTGTGCGAATATTCGAGTATAGATCTCGAGAACTTCAGTTTCTTGGTTTGAAAAAGTTTTTGAGCAATTTCACAGATACATACGTTTTTTCATCTGTTGATAAATTTAAATTTTATGCGAATATCCTAAACCAATTCAATTTGGGGAATTTTAGCATCAAGTCATGATTACATTATTTTCTTGGTTGGGAGAATATTTTGAAATTTTTTAACAAATTACGTAATGTTTTGAGTTTTTGATAATTTTTGATTTTGTACGAATATTCAAGTATAGGATTGAGTACATCATTTTCTTGGTTGAAAGAAGTTTTTGATCTATTTTCACAGTTTTGAACATTTTTTTGACAAATTTCAATTTTGTGCGAGTATGTCTTTGTAAATCAATTGAATTTGTTGAATTTTAACACTTATTCTTGTGTATATCATTATCTCTGTTTGAAGAAGGTTTTGAGAAATTTTTACAAATTACGTAAGTTTTTTGATTTTTTTATAAATTTCAATTTTTTGCTAATTCAACTTTAGATCTCGAGAACTTCATTTTCTTAGTTGGAAGAAGTTTTGGAGCAATTTTCACAGTTACGGACGTATTTTTATCTTTTGATAAATTTCAATTTTATGCTAATATTAGAATATATTTCATCCTAAAAAAATTCAATTTGGGGAATTTTAGCATCAAGTCATGAGTACATCATTTTCTTGGTTGAAAGAATATTTTGAGAAATTTTCACAAAATTACGAAAGTTTTTTGATTTTTTGCTTGCAAATATTCGAGTATAGGTCATGAGTATATCATTTTCTTGGTTGGAAGAAGTTTTTGAGATATTTTCATTGCTATGAACATTTTTTTGCTTTTTCGATAAATTCCGATTTTGTGCGAGTATGTCTTTGTAAACCAATTGAATTTGTTGAATTTTAACACTTATTCTTGTGTACATCTTTTTCTCTGTTTGAAGAAGGTTTTGAGAAATTTTCACAAATTACGAAAGTTTTTTGATATTTGGATAAATTTCAATTTTGTGCGAATATTCGAGTATAGATCTCGAGAACTACATTTTCTTAGTTGGAAGAAGTTTGGAGCAATTTTCACAGTTACGGACGTTTTTTTATCTTTTGATAAATTTCAATTTTATGCTAATATTCGAATATATTTCATCTTAAACCAACAATTTGGGGAATGTTACCAACAAGTCATGGGTACATCATTTTCTTGGTTGGAAGAATATTTTGAGAAATTTTTACAAACTACATAAGTTTTTTGAGTTTTTGATAATTTTTGATTTTGTGCGAATATTAGAGTATAGGTCTTGAGTACATCATTTTCTTGGTTGAAAGATGTTTTTGAGCTATTTCCATAGTTGTGAACATTTTTTGATTTTTTGATAAATTTCGATTTTGTGCGAGTATGTCTTTGTAAACCAATTGAATGTGTTGAATTTTAACAATTTTAACACTTATTCTTGTGTACATCATTTTATCTGTTTGAAGAATGGACAAATTTTCACAAATTACGTAAGTTTTTTGATTTTTGGATAAGTTTCAATTTTCTGCGAAGATTCGAGTATAGATCTCGAGAACTTCATTTTCTTGGTTGGAAGAATTTTTTGAGCTATTTTCACTGTTATGAAAATTTTTCGCTTTTTTCGTTAAATTCCGATTTTGTGCGAGTATGTCTTTGTAAACCGATTGAATTTGTTGAATTTTAACACATTTTCTTGTGTACATCATTTTCTCTGTTTGAAGAAGGTTTTGAGAAATTTTCACAAATTATGAAAGTTTTTTGATTTTTGGATAAATTTCAATTTGTGCGAATATTCGAGTATAGATCTCGAGAACTTCATTTTCTTAGTTGGAAGAAGTTTTGGAGGAATTTTCACTGTTACAGACATTTTTTTATCTGTTGATAAATTTCAATTTTATGCGAATATTGGAATATTTTTCATCCTAAACCAATTCAATTTGGGGATTTTTAGCATTAAGTCATGAGTACATCATTTTCTTCGTTGGAAGAATATTTTGAGAAATTTTCACAAATTACATAAGTTTTTTGAGTTTTTGATAATTTTTGATTTTGTGCGAATATTCTAGCATAGGTCTTAAGTAAATCATTTTCTTGGTTGAATGAAGTTATTGAGCGATTTTCAATGTTGTGAACATTTTTTTATTTTTTGATAAATTTCAATTTTGTTCGAGTATGTCTTTGTAAACCAATTGAATTTGTTGAATTTTAACACTTATTCTTGGGTACATCATTATCTCTGTTTGAAGAAGGTTTTGAGAAATTTTCATAAATTACGTAAGTTTTTTTCATTTTTGGATAAATTTCAATTTTTTGCAAATATTCAAGTATAGATCTCGAGAACTTTATTTTCTTAGTTGGAAGAAGTTTTGAAGCAATTTTCACAGATACGGATGTTTTTTAATCTATTAGTAAATTTCAATTTTATGCGAATATTCGAATATATTCATCCTAAACAAATTCAATTTGGGGAATTTTAGCATCAAGTCATGAGTACGTCATTTTCTTTGTTGGAAGAATATTTTGAGAAATTTTCACAAATTATGTACGTTTTTTGATTGCGAATATTCGAGTATAGGTCATGAATATATCATTTTCTTAGTTGAAAGAAGTTTTTGAGCTATTTTCACTGTTATGAACATTTTTTGATTTTTTGATAAATCCGATTTTGTGCGAGTATGTCTTTGTAAATCAATTGAATTTGTTGAATTTTAACACTTATTCTTGTGTACATCAATTCTCTGTTTGAAGAAGGTTTTGAGAAATTTTGACAAATTACATAAGTTTTTTGATTTTTGGATAAATTTCAATTTTGTGCGAATATTCGAGTATAGATCTCGAGAACTTCATTTTCTTGGTTTGAAAAAGTTTTGGAGCAATTTCACAGATACTGACGTTTTTTCATCTGTTGATAAATTTAAATTTTATGCGAATATCCTAAACCAATTCAATTTGGGGAATTTTACCATCAAGTCATGATTACATTATTTTCTTGGTTTGGAGAATATTTTGAAAAATTTTAACAAATTACGTAAGGTTTTGTGTTTTTGATAATTTTTGATTTTGTACGAATATTCGAGTATAGGTATTGAGTACATCATTTTCTTGGTAGAAAGAAGTTTTTGATCTATTTTCACAGTTTTGAACATTTTTTGATTTTTTGACAAATTTCAATTTTGTGCGAGTATGTCTTTGTGAACCAATTGAATTAACACTTATTCTTGTGTATATCATTATCTCTGTTTGAAGAAGGTTTTGAGAAATTTTCACAAATTACGTAAGTTTTTTTATTTTTGGATAAATTTCAATTTTTTGCTAATTCAACTATAGATCTCGAGAACTTCATTTTCTTGGTTGAAAGAAGTTTTGGAGCAATTTTCACAGATACAGACGTTTTATCATCTGTTGATAAATTTCAATTTTATGCGAATATTCGAATATATTTCATCCTAAACCAATTAAATTTGGGGAATTTTAGCATCAAGTCATGAGTACATCATTTCCTTTGTTGGAAGAATATTTTGAGAAATTTTCACAAATTACATGAGTTTTTTGAGTTTTTGATAATTTTTGATTTTGTGCGAATATTCGTTTATAGGTCTTGAGTACATCATTTTCTTGGTTGAAAGAAGTTTTTGAGCTATTTTCAAAGTTGTGAACATTTTTTGATTTTTTGATAAATTTCGATTTTGTGCGAGTATGTCTTTGTAAACCAATTGAATTTGTTGAATTTTAACACTTATTCTTGTGTACAACATTTTCTCTGTTTGAAGAAGGTTAGACAAATTTTCACAAATTACGTAAGTTTTTTTATTGTTGCATATGTTTCAATTTTCTGCGAATATTCGAGTATAGATCTCGAGAACTTCATTTTCTTCGTTGGAAGAAGTTTTTGAGTAATTTTCACAGTTACGAACGTTTTTTATCTTTTGATAAATTTCAATTTTATGTGAATATTCGAATATATTTCATCCTAAACCAATTCAATTTGGGGAATTTTAGCATCAAGTCATGAGTACATCATTTTCTTGGTTGGAAGAATATTTTGAGAAATTTTCACAAATTACATAAGTTTTTAGAGTTTTTGATAATTTTTTATTTTGTGCAAATATTCGAGTATAGGTCTTGAGTACATCATTTTCTTGGTTGAAAGAAGTTTTTGAGATATTTTCACAGTTGTGAACATTATTTGATTTTTTGATAAATTTCGATCTTGTGCGAGTATGTCTTTGTAAACCAATCGAATTTGTTGAATTTTAATACTTATTCTTGTGTACATCATTATCTCTGTTGAAGAAGGTTTTGAGAAATTTTCACAAATTACGTAAGTTTTTTGTTTTTTGGATAAATTTCAATTCTTTGCTAATATTCGAGTATAGATCTCGAGAGCTTCATTTTCTTAGTTGCATGAAATTTTGAAGCAATTTTCACAGATACAAACGTTTTTTCATCTATCGATAAATTTCAATTTTATGCGAATATTCGAATATATTTCATCCTAAACCAATTCAATTTGGGGAATTTTAGCATCAATTAATGAGTACATCATTTTCTTGGTTGGAATAATATTTTAAGAAATTTTCACAAATTACGTAAGTTTTTGATTTTTTTGATTGCGAATATTCGAGTATAGGTCATGAGTACATCACTTTCTTGGTTGAAAGAAATTTTTGAGCTAATTTCACTGTGTATGAACATTTTTTGATTTTTTGATAAATTTTGATTTTGTGCGAGTATGTCTTCGTAAACCAATTGAATTTGTTGAATTTTAACACTTATTCTTGTGTACATCATTATCTTTGTTTGAAGAAGGTTTTGTGAAATTTCACAAATTACGTAAGTTTTTGATTTTGGGATAAATTTCAATTTTGTGCGAATATTCGACTATTGATCTGGAGAAATTCATTTTCTTGTATGGAAGAAGTTTTGGAGCAATTTTCACAGTTATGGGCGTTTTTTATATGTTGATAAATTATAATTTTATGCGAATATTCGAATATATTTCAACCTAAACCAACAATTTGGAGAATTTTAGCATCAAGTAATGAGTACATGATTTTATTGGTTGGAATAATATTTTGAGAAATTTTCACAAACTACATGAGTTTTTTGAGTTTTTGATAATTTTTGATTTTGTGCGAATATTCGTGTATAGGTCTTGAGTACATTATTTTCTTGGTTGAAAGAAGTTTTTGAGCAATTTTCACAGTTATTAATATTTTTTGATTTTTTGATAAATTTCGAATTTGTGCTAGTATGTCTTTGTAAACCAATTGAATATGTTGAATTTTAACACTTATTTTTGTGTACATCATTATCTCTGTTTGAAGAAGGTTTTGAGAAATTTTCACAAATTACGTAAGTTTTATTATTTTTGGATAAATTTCAATTTTTTGCTAATATTCAACTATAGATCTCGAGAACTTCATTTTCTTAGTTGGAAGAAGTTTTGGAGCAATTTTCACAGTTACGGACGTTTTTTAATCTTTTGATAATTTCAATTTTATGCGAATATTCAAATATATTTTCATCCTAAACAAATTCAATTTGGGGAATTTTAGCATCAAGTCATGAGTACATCATTTTCTTTTGATTTAGAATGAAAAATATTCGAATATTCGCATAAAATTTAAATTTCTCAAGAGATAAAAAAACGTCCGTAACAGTGAAAATTGCTCCAAAACTTCTTCCAACTAAGAAAATGAAGTTCTCGAGATCTATACTCGAATATTCGCACAAAATTGTAATTTATACAAAAATCAAAAAACTTTCATAATTTGTGAAAATTTCTCAAAACCTTTTTCAAACAGAGAAAATGATGTACACAAGAATAAGTGTTAAAATTCAACAAATTCAATTGGTTTACAAATACATACTTGCAAAAAATCAGAATTTATCGAAAAAGCAAAAAATGTTCATAACAGTGAAAATAGGTCAAAAACTTCTTTCAACCAAGAAAAATTATATACTCATGACCTATACTCGAATATTTGCAATCAAAAAATCAAACATTTTCGTAATTTTGTGAAAATTTCTCAAAATATTCTTCCAACCAAGAAAATGATGTACTCATGACTTGATGCTAAAATTCCCCAAATTGAATTTGTTTAGGATGAAATATATTCGAATATTCGAATAAAATTGAAATTTATCAAAAGATAGAAAAACGTCCGTAACAGTGAAAATTGCTCCGAACTTTTTCTAACTAAGAAAATGAAGTTCTCGAGATCTATACTCGAATATTCGTACAAAATTCAAATTTATACAAAAATAAAAAAACTTTCGTAATTTGTGAAAATTTCTCAAAACCTTCTTAAAATAGAGAAAAGGATGTACACAAGATTAAGTGTTCAAATTCAACAAATTCAATTGGTTTACAAAGACATACTTGCAAAAAATCGGAATTTATCGAAAAAGCAAAAAATGTTCATAACAGTGAAAATAGCTCAAAAACTTCTTTCAACCAAGAAAATGATATACACATGACCTATACTCGAATATTTGCAATAAAAAAATCAAAAAACTTTCGTAATTTTGTGAAAATTTCTCAAAATATTCTTCCAACCAAGAAAATGATGTACTCATGACTTGATGCTAAAATTCCCCAAATTGAATTTGTTTAGGATGAAATATATTCGAATATTCGCATAAAATTGAAATTTATCAAAAGATAAAAAACGTCCGTAACAGTGAAAATTGCTCCGAAACTTCTTCCAACTAAGAAAATGAAGTTCTCGAGATCTATACTCGAATATTCGCACAAAATTGAAATTTATCCAAAAAACAAAAAAGCTTTCGTAATTTGTGAAAATTTCTCAAAACCTTCTTCAAACAGAGAAAATGATGTACACAAGAATAAGTGTTAAAATTCAACAAATTCAATTGGTTTACAAAGACATACTCGCACAAAATCGGAATTTATCGAAAAAGCAAAAAATGTTCATAAAAGTTAAAATAGCTCAAAAACTTCTTTCAACCAAGAAAATGATATACTCATGACCTATACTCGAATATTTGCAATCAAAAAATCAAAAAACATTCGTAATTTTGTGAAATTTTCTCAAAATATTCTTCCAACCAAGAAAATGATGTACTCATGACTTGATGCTAAAATTCCCCAAATTGAATTTGTTTAGGATGAAATATATTCGCATAAAATTGAAATTTATCAAAAGATAAAAAAACATCCGTAACTGTGAAAAATGCTCCAAAACTTCTTCCAACTAAGAAAATGAAGTTCTCGAGATCTATAGTTGAATATTAGCAAAAAATTGAAATTTATCCAAAAATAATAAAACTTACGTAATTTGTGAAAATTTCTCAAAACCTTCTTCAAACAGAGATAATGATGTACACAAGAATAAGTCTTAAAATTCAACATATTCAATTGGTTTACAAAGACATACTCGCACAAAATCGAAATTTATCAAAAAATCAAAAAATGTTCACAACTGTGAAAATAGCTCAAAAACTTCTTTCAACCAAGAAAATGATGTACTCAAGACCTATAAACGAATATTCGCACAAAATCAAAAATTATCAAAAACTCAAAAAACTTATGTAATTTGTGAAAATTTCTCAAAATATTCTTCCAATAAAGGAAATGATGTACTCATGACTTGATGCTAAAATTCCCCAAATTGAATTGGTTTAGGATGAAATATATTCGAATATTCGCATAAAATTGAAATTTATCAACAGATGAAAAAACGTCTGTATCTGTGAAAATTGCTCCAAAACTTCTTTCGACCAAGAAAATGAAGTTCTCGAGATCTATAGTTGAATTAGCAAAAAATTGAAATTTATCCAAAAATAAAAAAACTTACGTAATTTGTGAAAATTTCTCACAACCTTCTTCAAACAGAGAAAATGATGTACACAAGAATAAGTGTTAAAATTCAACAAATTCAATCGGTTTACAAAGACATACTCGCACAAAATCGGATTTATCAAAAAATCAAAAAGTGTTCATAACAGTGAAAATAGCTCAAAAACTTCTTTCAACCAAGAAAATGATATACTCATGACCTATACTCGAATATTCGCAATCAAAAATCAGAAAACGTACATAATTTGTGAAAATTTCTCAAAATATTCTTCCAACAAAGAAAATGACGTAACTCATGACTTGATGCTAAAATTCCCCAAATTGAATTTGTTTAGGATGAATATATTCGAATATTCGCATAAAATTGAAATTTATCAATAGATTAAAAAAACATCCGTATCTGTGAAAATTGATTCAAAACTTCTTCCAACTAAGAAAATGAAGTTCTCTATATCTATACTCGAATATTTGCAAAAAATTGAAATTTATCCAAAAATCAAAAAACTTACGTAATTTATGAAAATTTCTCAAAACCTTCTTCAAACAGAGTAATGATGTACAAAAGAATAAGTGTTAAAATTCAACAAATTCAATTGGTTTACAAAGACATACTCGAACAAAATTGAAATTTATCAAAAAATAAAAAAATGTTCACAACACTGAAAATCGCTCAATAACTTCTTTCAACCAAGAAAATGATGTACTTAAGACCTATGCTAGAATATTCGCACAAAATCAAAAATTATCAAAAACTCAAAAAACTTATGTAATTTGTGAAAATTTCTCAAAATATTCTTCCAACGAAGAAAATGATGTACTCATGACTTAATGCTAAAATTCCCCAAATTGAATTGGTTTAGGATGAAAAATATTCGAATATTCGCATAAAATTGAAATTTATCAACAGATAAAAAAATGTCTGTAACAGTGATAATTGCTCCAAAACTTCTTCCAACTATGAAATGAAGTTCTCGAGATCTATACTCGAATATTGCACAAAATTGATATTTATCCAAAAATCAAAAAAACTTTCGTAATTTGTGAAAATTTCTCAAAACCTTCTTCAAACAGAGAAAATGATGTACACAAGAAAAAGTGTTAAAATTCAACAAATTCAATTGGTTTACAAAGACATACTCGCACAAAATCGGAATTTAACGAAAAAGCGAAAAATTTTCATAACAGTGAAAATAGCTCAAAAACTTCTTCCAACCAAGAAAATGAAGTTCTCGAGATCTATACTCGAATCTTCGCAGAAAATTGAAACTTATCCAAAAATCAAAAAACTTACGTAATTTGTGAAAATTTGTCCATTCTTCAAACAGAGAAATTGATGTACACAAGAATAAGTGTTAAAATTCAACAAATTCAATTGGTTTACAAAGACATACTCGCACAAAATCGAAATTTATCAAAAAATCAAAAAATGTTCACAACTGTGGAAATAGCTCAAAAACATCTTTCAACCAAGAAAATGATGTACCAAGACCTATACACTAATATTCGGACAAAATCAAAAATTATCAAAAACTCAAAAAACTTATGTAGTTTGTAAAAATTTCTCAAAATATTCTTCCAACCAAGAAAATGATGTACTCATGACTTGATGGTAACATTCCCCAAATTGTTGGTTTAAGATGAAATATATTCGAATATTCGCATAAAATTGTAACTGTGAAAATTGCTCCAAAACTTCTTCCATACAAGAAAATGAATTCTCGTGATCAATACTCGAATATTCGCACAAAATTGAAATTTATCCCAAAATCAAAAAACTTACGTAATTTGTGAAAATTTCTCAAAACCTTCTTCAAACATAGATAATGATGTACACAAGAATAAGTGTTAAAATTCAACAAATTCAATTTGTTTACGAGGACATACACGCACAAAATCAAAATTTATCAAAAAATCAAAAAATGTTCATTACAGTGAAAATAGCTCAAAAATTTCTTTCAACCAAGAAAGTGATGTACTCATGACCTATACTCGAATATTCGCAATCAAAAAATCAAAAACTTACGTAATTTGTGAAAATTTCTTAAAATATTATTCCAACCAAGAAAATGATGTCTCATTAATTGATGCAAAAATTCCCCAAATTGAATTTGTTTAGGATGAAATATATTCGAATATTCGCATAAAATTAAAATTTATCAATAGATGAAAAAACGTTTGTATCTGCGAAAATTGCTTCAAAACTTCTTGCAACTAAGAAAATGAAGCTCTCGAGATCTATACTCGAATATTAGCCAAAACTGAAATTTATCCAAAAATCAAAAAAATTACGTAATTTGTGAAAATTTCTCAAAACATTCTTCAACAGAGATAATGATGTACACAAGAATAAGTATTAAAATTCAACAAATTCGATTGGTTTACAAAGACATACTCGCACAAAATCGAAATTTATCAAAAAATCAAAAAATGTTCACAACTGTGAAAATATCTCAAAAACTTCTTTCAACCAAGAAAATAATGTACTCAAGACCTATACTCGAATATTCGCACAAAATAAAAAATTATCAAAAACTCAAAAAACTTATGTAATTTGTGAAAATTTCTCAAAATATTCTTCCAACAAAGAAAATGATGTACTCATGAGTTGATGCTAAAATTCCCCAAATTGATTGGTTCAGAATGAAATATATTCGAATATTCGTATAAAATTGAAATTTATCAATAGATAAAAAAACGTCTGTAACTGTGAAAATTTCTCCAAAACTTCTTCTAACCAAGAAAATGAAGTTCTCGAGATCTATACTCAAATATTTCGCACAAAACTGAAATTTATCCACAAATAAAAAAACATACGTAATTTGTGAAAATTTGTCTAACCTTCTTCAAACAGAGAAAATGTTGTACACAAGAATAAGTGTTAAAATTCAACAAATTCAATTGGTTTTTACAAAGACATACTAGCAAAAAATCGTAATCAAAAAATCAATAAAAGTTCATAACAGTGAAAATAGCTCAAAAACTTCCATTCCTCCAAGAAAATGATGTACTCAAGACCCATACTCGAATATTCGCACAAAATTAAAAATTATCAATAACTCAAAAAACTTATGTAATTTGTATAAATTTCTAAACATATTCTTCCAACCAAGAAAATGATGTACTCATGACTTGATGCTAAAATTCCTCAAATTGTTGGTTTAGGATGAAATATATTCGAATATTTGCATAAAATTGTAATTTATCAAGATATAAAAAAAATGTCAGTAACTGTGAAAATTGCTCCAAAACATCTTCCATACAAGAAAATGAAGTTCTCGAGATCTATACTCGAAGATTCGCACAAAATTGAGATTTATCCATAAATAAAAAAACTTTCGTAATTTGTGAAAATTTCTCAAAACCTTCTTCAAACAGAGAAAATGATGTACAAAAGAATAAGTGTTAAAATTCAACAAATTCAATTGGTTTACAAAGACATACTCGCACAAAATCGGAATTTATCGAAAAAGCAAAAAATGTTCATAAAGTGAAAATAGCTCAAAAACTTCTTTCAACCAAGAAAATGATATACTCATGACCTACCTATACTCGAATATTTGCAATAAAAAAATCAATAAACTTTCGTAATTTTGTGAAAATTTCTCAAAATATTCTACCAACCAAGTGATGTACTCATGACTTGATGCTAAAATTCCCAAAATTGAATTTTTTTAGGATGAAATATATTCGAATATTCGCATAAAATTGAAATTTATCAAAAGATAAAAAAACGTCCGTAATTGTGAAAACTGCTCCAAAACTTCTTCCAACTAAGAAAATGAAGTTCTCGAGATCTATATTTGAATATTCGCACAAAATTGAAATTTATCCAAAAATCAAAAAACTTTCGTAATTTGTGAAAATTTCTCAAAACGTTCTTCAAAGAGAGAAAATGATGTACACAAGAATAAGTGTTAAAATTCAACAAATTCAATTGGTTTACAAAGACATACTCGCACAAAATCGGAATTATCAAAAAATAAAAAATGTTCTCAACAGTGAAAATCGCTCAATAACTTCTTTCATCCAAGAAAATGATGTACTTAAGACCTATGCTAGAATATTCGCAAAAAATCAAAAATTATCAAAAACTCAAAAAGCTTATGTAATTTGTGAAAATTTCTCAAAATATTCTTCCAACGAAAAAAATGATGTACTCATTACTTGATGCTAAAACTCCCCAAATTTAATTGATTTAGGATGAAAAATATTCGAATATTCGCATAAAATTGAAATTTCTCAACAGATAAAAAAACGTCCGTAACAGTGAAAATTGCTCCAAAACTTCTTCCAACTAAGAAAATGAAGTTCTCGAGATCTATATTCGAATATTCGCACAGAATTGTAATTTATACAAAAAAAAAAAAACTTTCGTAATTTGTGAAAATTTCTCAAAACCTTCTTCAAACAGAGAAAATGATGTACACAAGAATAAGTGTTAAAATTCAACAACTTCAATTGGTTTACAAAGACATACTTGCAAAAAATCGGAATTTATCGAAAAAGCAAAAAATGTTCATAACAGTGAAAATAGGTCAGAAACTTCTTTCAACCAAGAAAATGATATACTCATGACCTATACTCGAATATTTGCAATCAAAAAATCAAAAAACTTTCGTAATTTTGTGAAAATTTCTCAAAATAATCTTTCAACCAAGAAAATGATGTACTCATGACTTGATGCTAAAATTCCACAAATTGAATTTGTTTAGGATGAAATATATTCGAATATTCGCATAAAATTGAAATTTATCAAAAGATAAAAAAACGTCCGTAACAGTGAAAATTGCTCCGAAACTTCTTCCAACTAAGAAAATGAAGTTCTCGAGATCTATACTCGATTATTCGCACAAAATTGAAATTTATACAAAAATCAAAAAACTTTCGTAATTTGTGAAAATTTCTCAAAACCTTCTTCAAACAGATAAAATGATGTACACAGGAATAATTGTTAAAATTCAACAAATTCAATTGGTTTACCTTACATACTTGCAAAAAATCGGAATTTATCGAAAAAGCAAAAAATGTTCATAACAGTGAAAATAGCTCAAAAACTTTTTTCAACCAAGAAAATGATATACACATGACTTATACTCGAATATTTGCAATAAAAAAATCAAAAAACTTTCGTAATTTTGTGAAAATTTCTCAAAATATTCTTCCAACCTAGAAAATGATGTACTCATGACTTGATGCTAAAATTCCCCAAATTGAATTTGTTTAGGATGAAATATATTCGAATATTCGCATAAAATTGAAATTTATCAAAGGATAAAAAAACGTCCGTAACAGTGAAAATTGTTCCGAAACTTCTTCCAACTAAGAAAATGAAGTTCTCGAGATCTATACTCGAATATTCGCACAAAATTGAAATTTATCCAAAAAACAAAAAACTTTCGCAATTTGTGAAAATTTCTCAAAACATTCTTCAAACAGAGAAAATGATGTACACAAGAATAAGTGTTAAAATTCAACAAATTCAATTGGTTTACAAAGACATACTCGCACAAAATCGGAATTTATCGAAAAAGCAAAAAATGTTCATAAAAGTGAAAATAGCTCAAAAACTTCTTTCAACCAAGAAAATGATATACTCATGACCTATACTCGAATATTTGCAATCAAAAAATCAAAAAACATTCGTAATTTGTGAAAATTTCTCAAAATATTCTTTCAACCATTTTAGCATCAAGTCATGAGTATTTTCTTTGTTAGAAGAATATTTTTAGAAATTTTGACAAATTACATAAGTTTTTTGAGTTTTTGATAATTTTTGATTTTGTGTGAATATTCGAGTATAGGTCATGGGTACATCATTTTCTTGGTTGGAAGAATATTTATAGAAATTTCCACAAATTACATAAGTTTTTTGAGTTTTTGATAATTTTTGATTTTGTGCGAATATTCGAGTATAGTACTTGAGTACATTATTTTCTTGGTTGAAAGAAATCTTTGAGCTATTTTCACAGTTATAAACTTTTTTTTGATTTTTTGATAAATTTTGATTTTGTGAGAGGTTTGTCTTTGTAAAAAAATTGAATTTGTTGACAAATTACGTAAGTTTTTTTATTTTTGGATAAATTTTAATTTTGTGCGAATATTGGAGTACAGATCTCGAGAACTTCATTTTCTTGGTTCGAAGAAGTTTTGGAACAATTTGCACAGTTACTGACGTTTATCTGTTGATAAATTTCAATTTTATACGAATATTCAAATATAATATTTCATCCCAAACCAATTCAATTTTGGGAATTTTAGCATCAAGTCATGAGTACATCATTTTCTTGGTTGGAAGAATATTTGAGAAATTTTCACAAATTACATCATTGTTTTGAGTTTTTGGTAATTTTTGATTTTGTGCGAATATTCGAGTATAGGTCTTGAGTACATCATTTTCTTGGTTGAAAGAAGTTTTTGAGCTATTTTCACAGTTATGAACATTTTTTGATTTTGATAAATTTCGATGTGCGAGTATGCCTTTGTAAACCAATTGATATTGTAGATTTTAACACTTATTCTTACGTACATCATTTCTTTGTTTGAAGAAGGTTAGACAAATTTTCACAAATTACGTAAGTTTTTTGATTTTTGGATAAATTTCAAATTTGTGCGAATATTCGAGTATAGATCTCGAGAACTTCATTTTCTTGGTTGGAACAAGTTTTGGAAGAAATTTTCAATGTTACGGACGTTTTTTTTATCTGTTGATAAATTTCAATTTTATGCGAATATCGAATATCTTTCATCCTAAACCAATTCAATTTGGGGAATTTTAGCATCAAGTCATAAGTACATCATTTTCTTGGTTGGAAGAAGATTTTGAGAAATTTTCAAAAATTACATAAGTTTTTAGAGTTTTTGATAATTTTTGATTTTGTGCGAATATTCGAGTATAGGTCTTGAGTACATCATTTTCTTGGTTGAAAGAAGTTTTTGAGCGATTTTCACAGTTATGGACATTTTTTCGATTTTTTGATAAATTTCGATTTTATGCGAGTATGTCTTTGTGAACCAATTGAATTTGTTGAATTTTAACACTTCTTCTTGTGTACATCATTTCTCACTTTGAAGAAGGTTTTGAGAAATTTTCACAAATTACGTAAGTTTTTTGAATTTTGGATAAATTTCAATTTTGTGCGAATATTCGAATATAGATCTCGAGAACTTCATTTTCTTGGTGGGAAGAAGTTTTGCGGAAATTTTCACAGTTACAGACGTTTTTTATCTGTTGATAAATTTCAGTTTTACGCGAATATTCGAATATATTTCGTCCTAAACAAATTCAATTTGGGGAATTTTAGCATCAAGTCATGAGTATTTCTTTGTTAGAAGAATATTTTTAGAAATTTTGACAAATTACATAAGTTTTTTGAGTTTTTGATAATTTTTGATTTTGTGTGAATATTCGAGTATAGGTCATGGGTACATCATTTTCTTGGTTGGAAGAATATTTATAGAAATTTCCACAAATTACATAAGTTTTTTGAGTTTTTGATAATTTTTGATTTTGTGCGAATATTCGAGTATAGTACTTGAGTACATTATTTTCTTGGTTGAAAGAAATCTTTGAGCTATTTTCACAGTTATAAACATTTTTTTGATTTTTGATAAATTTTGATTTTGTGAGAGGTTTGTCTTTGTGAACAAATTGGATTTGTTGACAAATTACGTAAATTTTTTTATTTTTGGATAAATTTTAATTTTGTGCGAATATTGGAGTACAGATCTCGAGAACTTCATTTTCTTGGTTCGAAGAAGTTTTGGAACAATTTGCACAGTTACCGACGTTTATCTGCTGATAAATTTCAATTTTATGCAAATAATCAAATATAATATTTCATCTCAAACCAATTCAATTTTTGGAATTTTAGCATCAAGTAATGAGTACATCATTTTCTTGGTTGGAAGAATATTTTGAGAAATTTTCACAAATTACATCATTGTTTTGAGTTTTTGGTAATTTTTGATTTTGTGCGAATATTCGATTATAGGTCTTGAGTACATCATTTTCTTGGTTGAAAGAAGTTTTTGAGCTATTTTCACAATTATGAACATTTTTTGATAAATTTTGATTTTGTGCGAGCATGTCTTTGTAAACCAATTGATATTGTAGAATTTTAACACTTATTCTTACGTACGTCATTTCTTTGTTTGAAGAAGGTTAGACAAATTTTCACAAATTACGTAAGTTTTTTTATTTTTGGATAAATTTCAAATTTGTGCGAATATTCGAGTATAGATCTCGAGAACTTCATTTTCTTGGTTGGAACAAGTTTTGGAAGAAATTTTCAATGTTACGGACGTTTTTTTATCTGTTGATAAATTTCAATTTTATGCGAATATTCGAATATCTTTCATCCTAAACCAATTCAATTTGGGGAATTTTAGCATCAAGTCATAAGTACATCATTTTCTTGTTTGGAAGAAGATTTTGAGAAATTTCAAAAATTACATAAGTTTTTAGAGTTTTTGATAATTTTTGATTTTGTGCGAATATTCGAGTATAGGTCTTGAGTACATCATTTTCTTGGTTGAAAGAAGTTTTTGAGCGATTTTCACAGTTATGGACATTTTTTCGATTTTTTGATAAATTTCGATTTTATGCGAGTATGTCTTTGTGAACCAATTGAATTTGTTGAATTTTAACACTTCTTCTTGTGTACATCATTTCTCACTTTGAAGAAGGTTTTGAGAAATTTTCACAAATTACGTAAGTTTTTTGAATTTTGGATAAATTTCAATTTTGTGCGAATATTCGAATATAGATCTCGAGAACTTCATTTTCTTGGTGGGAAGAAGTTTTGCGGAAATTTTCACAGTTACAGACGTTTTTTATCTGTTGATAAATTTCAGTTTTACCGCGAATATTCGAATATATTTCGTCCTAAACAAATTCAATTTGGGGAATTTTAGCATCAAGTCATGAGTATTTTCTTTGTTAGAAGAATATTTTAGAAATTTTGACAAATTACATAAGTTTTTTGAGTTTTTGATAATTTTTGATTTTGTGTGAATATTCGAGTATAGGTCATGGGTACATCATTTTCTTGGTTGGAAGAATATTTATAGAAATTTCCACAAATTACATAAGTTTTTTGAGTTTTTGATAATTTTTGATTTTGTGCGAATATTCGAGTATAGTACTTGAGTACATTATTTTCTTGGTTGAAAGAAATCTTTGAGCTATTTTCACAGTTATAAACATTTTTTTGATTTTTTGATAAATTTTGATTTTGTGAGAGGTTTGTCTTTGTGAACAAATTGAATTTGTTGACAAATTACGTAAATTTTTTTATTTTTGGATGTAAATTTTAATTTGTGCGAATATTGGAGTACAGATCTCGAGAACTTCATTTTCTTGGTTCGAAGAAGTTGGAACAATTTGCACAGTTACCGACGTTTATCTGCTGATAAATTTCAATTTTATGCAAATAATCAAATATAATATTTCATCTCAAACCAATTCAATTTTTGGAATTTTAGCATCAAGTAATGAGTACATCATTTTCTTGGTTGGAAGAATATTTTGAGAAATTTTCACAAATTACATCCATTGTTTTGAGTTTTTGGTAATTTTTGATTTTGTGCGAATATTCGATTATAGGTCTTGAGTACATCATTTTCTTGGTTGAAAGAAGTTTTTGAGCTATTTTCACAATTATGAACAATTTTTGATAAATTTTGATTTTGTGCGAGCATGTCTTTGTAAACCAATTGATATTGTAGAATTTGAACACTTATTCTTACGTACGTCATTTCTTTGTTGAAGAAGGTTAGACAAATTTTCACAAATTACGTAAGTTTTTTGATTTTTGGATAAATTTCAAATTTGTGCGAATATTCGAGTATAGATCTCGAGAACTTCATTTTCTTGGTTGGAACAAGTTTTGGAAGAAATTTTCAATGTTACGGACGTTTTTTTATCTGTTGATAAATTTCAATTTTATGCGAATATTCGAATATCTTTCATCCTAAACCAAATTCAATTTGGGAATTTTAGCATCAAGTCATAAGTACATCATTTTCTTGGTTGGAAGAAGATTTTGAGAAATTTTCACAAATTACATAAGTTTTTAGAGTTTTTGATAATTTTTGATTTTGTGCGAATATTCGAGTATAGGTCTTGAGTACATCATTTTCTTGGTTGAAAGAAGTTTTTGAGCGATTTTCACAGTTATGGACATTTTTCGATTTTTTGATAAATTTTGATTTTATGCGAGTATGTCTTTGTGAACCAATTGAATTTGTTGAATTTTAACACTTCTTCTTGTGTACATCATTTCTCTCTTTGAAGAAGGTTTTGAGAAATTTTCACAAATTACGTAAGTTTTTTGAATTTGGATAAATTTACATTTTTTGCGAATATTCGAATATAGATCTCGAGAACTTCATTTTCTTGGTTGGAAGAAGTTTTTGCGGCAATTTTCACAGTTACAGACGTTTTTTTCTGTTGATTAATTTCAGTTTTACGCGAATATTCGAATATATTTCGTCCTAAACTAATTCAATTTGGGGAATTTTAGCATCAAGTCATGAGTATTTTCTTTGTTAGAAGAATATTTTTTTGAAATTTTGACAAATTACATAAGTTTTTGAGTTTTTTATAATTTTTTATTTTGTGTGAATATTCGAGTATAGGTCATGAGTACATCATTTTCTTGGTTGGAAGAATATTTGAGAAATTTTCACAAATTACATTAGTTTTTTGAGTTTTTGATAATTTTTGATTTTGTGCGAATATTCGAGTATAGTACTTGAGTACATTATTTTTTTGGTTGAAAGAAATCTTGAGCTATTTTCACAGTTATAAACATTTTTTTGATTTTTTGATAAATTTTGATTTTGTGAGAGGGTTTGTCTGGTGAACAAATTGAATTTGTTGACAAATTACGTAAGTTTTTTTTATTTTTGGGTAAATTTTAATTTTGTGCGAATATTGGAGTACAGATCTCGAGAATTTGATTTTCTTGGTTCGAAGAAGTTTTGGAATAATTGCACAGTTACTGACGTTTATCTGCTGATAAATTTCAATTTTATGTGAATATTCAAATATAATATTTCATCCCAAACCAATTCAATTTTGGGAATTTTAGCATAAAGTCATGAGTACATCATTTTCTTGGCTGGAAGAATATTTGAGAAATTTTCACAAATTACATCATTGTTTTGAGTTTTTGGTAATTTTTGATTTTGTGTTGAATATTCGAGTATAGGTCTTGAGTACATCATTTTCTTGGTTGAAAGAAGTTTTTGAGCTATTTTCACAGTTATGAACATTTTTTTGATAAATTTTGATTTAGTGCGAGCATGTCTTTGTAAACCAATTGATATTGTAGAATTTTAACACTTATTCTTACGTACGTCATTTCTTTGTTTGAAGAAGGTTAGGCAAATTTTCACAAATTACGTAAGTTTTTTGATTTTTGGATAAATTTCAAATTGTGCGAATATTCGAGTATAGATCTCGAGAACTTCATTTTCTTGGTTTGGAACAAGTTTTGGAATAAATTTTCAATGTTACGGACGTTTTTTAATCTGTTTATAAATTTCAATTTTATGCGAATATTCGAATATCTTTCATCCTAAACCAATCAATTTGGGGATTTTAGCATCAAGTCATAAGTACATCATTTTCTTGGTTGGAAGAAATTTCCCAAATTACATAAGTTTTTAGAGTTTTTGATAATTTTTTATTTTGTGCGAATATTCGAGTATAGGTCTGAGTACATCATTTTTTGGTTGAAAGAAGTTTTTGAGCGATTTTCACAGTTATGGACATTTTTTCGATTTTTTGATAAATTTCGATTTTATGCGAGTATGTCTTTGTGAACCAATTGAATTTGTTGAATTTTAACACTTCTTCTTGTGTACATCATTCCTCTCTTTGAAGAAGGTTTTGAGAAATTTTCAACAAATTACGTAAGTTTTTTGAATTTTGGATAAATTTCAATTTTGTGCGAATATTCGAATATAGATCTCGAGAACTTCAATTTCTTGGTTGAAGAGAAGTTTTGCGGCAATTTTCACAGTTACCAGACGTTTTTTATCTGTTGATAAATTTCAGTTTTACACGCGAATATTCGAATATATTTCGTCCTAAACCAATTCAATTTGGGGAATTTTAGCATCAGTCATGAGTATTTTCTTTGTTAGAAGAATATTTTTAGAAATTTTGACAATTACATAAGTTTTTTTAGTTTTTGATAATTTTTGATTTTGTGTGAATATTCGAGTATAGGTCATGAGTACATCATTTCCTGGGTTGGAAGAATAGTTTTTAGAAATTTGACAAATTACATAAGTTTTTTGAGTTTTTGATAATTTTTGATTTTGTGCGAATATTCGAGGTATAGTACTTGAGTACATTATTTTCTTGGTTGAAAGAAATCTTTGAGCTATTTTCACAGTTATAAACATTTTTTTTGATTTTTTGATAAATTTTGATTTTGTGAGAGGTTTTGTCTTTGTGAACAAATTGACTTTGTTGACAAATTACGTAAGTTTTTTTTATTTCTGGATAAATTTAATTTTGTGCGAATATTGGAGTACACATCTCGAGAACTTCATTTCTTGGTTCGAAGAAGTTTTGGAACAATTTGCACAGTTACTGACGTTTATCTGTTGATAAATTTCAATTTTATGCGAATATTCAAATATAATATTTCATCCCAAACCAATTAAATTTTGGGAATTTTAGCATCAAGTCATGAGTACATCATTTTCCTGGTTGGAAGAATATTTTGAGAAATTTTCACAAATTACATCATTGTTTTGAGTTTTTGGTCATTTTTGATTTTGTGCGAATATTCGAGTATAGGTCTTGAGTACATCATTTCATGGTTGAAAGAAGTTTTTGAGCTATTTTCACACTTATGAACATTTTTGATTTTTGATAAATTTCGATTTTGTGCGAGTATGCTTTGTAAACCAATTGATATTGTAGAATTTTAACACTTATTCTTACGTACATCATTTCTTTGTTTGAAGAAGGTTAGACAAATTTTCACAAATTACGTAATTTTTTGATTTTTGGATAAATTTCAAATTTGTGCGAATATTCGAGTATAGATCTCGAGAACTTCATTTTCTTGGTTGGAACAAGTTTTGGAAGAAATTTTCAATGTTACGGACGTTTTTTTATCTGTTGATAAATTTCAATTTATGCGAATATTCGAATATCTTTCATCCTAAACCAATTCAATTTGGGGAATTTTAGCATCAAGTCATAAGTACAATCATTTTCTTGGTTGGAAGAAGATTTTGAGAAAATTTTCACAAATTACATAAGTTTTTTAGAGTTTTTGATAATTTTTGATTTTGTGCGAATATTCGAGTATAGGTCTTGAATAACATCATTTTTCTTGGTTGAAAGAAGTTTTTGAGCGATTTTCACAGTTATGGATATTTTTTCGATTTTTGATAAATTTCGATTTTATGCGAGTATGTCTTTGTGAACCAATTGAATTTGTTGAATTTTAAACACTTCTTCTTGTGTACATCATTTCTCACTTTGAAGAAGGTTTTGAGAAATTTTCACAAATTACGTAAGTTTTTTGAATTTGGATAAATTTCAATTTTGTGCGAATATTCGAATATAGATCTCGAGAACTTCATTTTCTTGGTTGGAAGAATTTTGCGGCAATTTTAACAGTTACAAACGTTTTTTATCTGTTGATAAATTTCAGTTTTACGCGAATATTCGAATATATTTCGTCCTAAACAAATTCAATTTGGGGAATTTTAGGATCAAGACATGAGTATTTTCTTTGTTAGAAGAATATTTTTAGAAATTTTGACAAATTACATAAGTTTTTTGAGTTTTGATAATTTTTGATTTTTGTGAATATTCGAGTATAGGTCATGGGTACATCATTTTCTTGGTTGGAAGAATATTTTAGAAATTTCCAAAAATTACATAAGTTTTTTGAGTTTTGATATAATTTTGATTTTTGTGCGAATATTCGAGTATAGTACTTGAGTACATTATTTTCTTGGTTGAAAGAAATCTTTGAGCTATTTTCACATTTATAAACATTTTTTAGATTTTTTGATAAATTTTGATTTTGTGAGAGGTTTGTCTTTGTAAACAAATTGAATTTGTTGACAATTACGTAAGTTTTTTTATTTTGGATAAGTTTTAATTTTGTGCGAATATTGGAGTACGATCTCGAGAACTTCATTTTCTTGGTTCGAAGAAGTTTTGGAACAATTTGCACAGTTTACTGACGTTTTCCTGTTGATAAATTTCAATTTTATACGAATATTCAAATATAATATTTCGTCCCAAACCAATTGCAATTTTGGGGAATTTTAGCATCAAGTCATGAGTACATAATCATTTTCTTGGTTGGAAGAATATTTGAGAAATTTTCACAAATACATTACATCATTGTTTTGAGTTTTTGGTAATTTTTGATTTGTGGCGAATATTCGAGTATAGGTCTGAGTACATCATTTTCTTGGTTGAAAGGAAGTTTTGAGCTATTTTCACAGTTATGAACATTTTTGATTTTTTGATAAATTTCGATTTTGTGCGAGTATGCCTTTGTAAACCAATTGATATTGTAGAATTTTAACACTTATTCTTACGTACGTCATTTCTTTGTTTGAAGAAGGTTAGACCAAATTTTCACAAATTACGTAAGTTTTTTGATTTTTGGATCAATTTCAAATTTGTGCGAATATTCGAGTATAGATCTCGAGACCTTCATTTTCTTGGTTGGAACAAGTTTTTGGAAGAAATTTTCAATGTTACGGACGTTTTTTTATCTGTTGATAAATTTTCAATTTTATGCGAATATTCGAATATCTTTCATCCTAAACCAATTCAATTTGGGGAATTTAGCATCAAGTCAAAAGTACATCATTTTCATGGTTGGAAGAAGATTTGAGAAATTTTCACAATTACATAAGTTTTTAGAGTTTTTGATAATTTTTGATTTTGTGCGAATATTCGAGTATAGGTCTTGAAGTACATCATTTTCTTGGTTGAAAGAAGTTTTTGAGCAATTTCACAGTTATGGACATTTTTCGATTTTTTGATAAATTTCGATTTTATGCGAGTATGTCTTTGTGAACCAATTGAATTTGTTGAATTTTAACACTTCTTCTTGTGTACATCATTTCTCTTTTGAAGAAGGTTTTGAGAAATTTTCACAAATTACGTAAGTTTTTGAATTTTGGATAAATTTCAATTTTGTGCGAATATTCGAATATAGATCTCGAGAACTTCATTTTCTTTGTTGGAAGAAGTTTTGCGGCAATTTTCACAGTTACAGACGTTTTTTATCTGTTGATAAATTTCATTTTACGCGAATATTCGAATATATTCGTCCTAAACCAATTCAATTTGGGGAATTTTAGCATCAAGTCATGAGTATTTTCTTTGTTAGAAGAATATTTTTAGAAATTTTGACAATTACATAAGTTTTTTGAGTTTTGATAATTTTTGATTTTGTGTGAATATTCGAGTATAGGTCATGCGTACATCATTTTCTTGGTTGGAAGAAATATTTGAGAAATTTCACAAATTAAATAAGTTTTTTGAGTTTTTGATAATTTTGATTTTGTGCGAATATTCGAGTATAGGTCATGGGTACATCATTTCTTGGTTGGAGAATATTTATAGAAATTTCCACAAATTACATAAGTTTTTTGAGTTTTTGATAATTTTTGATTTTGTGCGAATATTCGAGTATAGTACTGGAGTACATTATTTATTGGTTGAAAGAAATCTTTGAGCTATTTTCACAGTTATAAACTTTTTTGATTTTTTTTTGATAAATTTGATTTGTGAGAGGTTTGTCTTTGTAAACAAATTGAATTTGTTGACAAATTACGTAAGTTTTTTTATTTTTGGATAAATTTTAATTTGTGCGAATATTAGAGAACAGATCTCGAGAACTTCATTTTCTTGGTTCGAAGAAGTTTTTGGAACAATTTGCACAGTTACTGACGTTTATCTGTTGATAAATTTCAATTTTATGCGAATATTCAAATATAATATTTCATCCCAAACCAATTCAATTTTGGGAATTTTAGCATCAAGTCATGAGTACATCATTTTCTTGGTTGGAAGAATATTTTGAAAATTTTCACAAATTACATCATTGTTTTGAGTTTTTGGTAATTTTGATTTTGTGCGAATATTCGAGTATAGGTCTTGAGTACATCATTTTTTGTTGAAAGAAGTTTTTGAGCTATTTTCGTAGCTATGAACATTTTTTGATTTTTTGATAAATTTCGATTTTGTGCGAGTATGCCTTTGTAAACCAATTGATATTGTAGAATTTTAACACTTATTCTTACGTACATCATTTCTTTGTTTGAAGAAGGTTAGACAAATTTTCACAAATTACGTAAGTTTTTTGTATTTTGGATAAATTTCAAATTTGTGCGAATATTCGAGTATAGATCTCGAGAACTTCATTTTCTTGGTTGGAACAAGTTTTGGAAGAAAATTTTCAATGTTACGGACGTTTTTTTATCTGTTGATAAATTTCAATTTTATGCGAATATTCGAATATCTTTCATCCTAAACCAATTCAATTTGGGAATTTTAGCATCAAGTCATAAGTAAATCATTTTCTTGGTTGGAAGAAGATTTGAGAAATTTTCACAAATTACATAAGTTTTTAGAGTTTTTGATAATTTTTGATTTTGTGCGAATATTCGAGTATAGGTTGAGTACATCATTTTCTTGGCTGAAAGAAGTTTTTGAGCGATTTTCACAGTTATGGACATTTTTCGATTTTTTGATAAATTTCGATTTATGCGAGTATGTCTTTGTGAACCAATTGAATTTGTTGAATTTTAACACTTCTTCTTGTGTACATCATTTCTCTCTTTGAAAAAGGTTTTGAGAAATTTTCACAAATTACGTAAGTTTTTTGAATTTTGGATAAATTTCAATTTGTGCGAATATTCGAGTATAGATCTCGAGAACTTCATTTTCTTGGTTGGAACAAGTTTTGGAAGAAATTTTCAATGTTTTTTATCTGTTGATAAATTTCAATTTTATGCGAATATTCGAATATCTTTCATCCTAAACCAATTCAATTTGGGGAATTTTAGCATCAAGTCATAAGTACATCATTTTCTTGGTGGAAGAAGATTTTAGAAATTTTCACAAATTACATAAGTTTTTAGAGTTTTTGATAATTTTGATTTTGTGCAAATATTTGAGATAGGTCTTGAGTACATCATTTTTTGGCTTGAAAGAAGTTTTGAGCGATTTTCACTGTTATAGAA